>JAYMSR010001274.1:0-10594 GCA_036897825.1 Plantago rigida | reverse complement strand
GTTCAAAACATTTTTTGGATTTTTGTAGATAAAGTTATATGAGATTTAATAAAATATATATATAAAGTCAATATACCAAAATTAACAATGAAATATATACTGGATAAAATACAACTAATTTTACAAAATTCCACGTAGGACTGAATGAATCTGGTATGGATGGATTAGTAGCTCGGATTTATATACACTCTATATGTTTGATATGTAAATTTTAGCCTGAGGTAAAACATTTTTATAGGTAGTCCTGTATTATTTGTTTTTCATTTGATTCAACATCAAAGAGATTTTGATTGATGTAATATTTTGCTAAATGATAAAAGAACGTAGCCTAAGCTGATTTGCCATGATTTACTTGTATCTTGTACTTGAGTTGGATGGAGAAGTGGAGCAGGTAGGAATTGAAAGATATATATTTAGCACTCCTTAGCCAGAAGTAGAATGATATAACCCCTATACATATATAATCTCTTGGTGAGAGAAGCAAAAGCACATAAAAACAATTTTAATTACCTACCTTTATTCCAATTGGTAGACTAGCTAGTTGTAAAATCCAATATTTGCTTCTGTAAGCTAGTTTGTTCAAAAGTAAATTCAATAAACAGACTTGCACACACACTCTTTCGACTAATATAATGAACAGCTTAAATCTTGGTATTACTTAAAGACCAAGAAACTGTGTAAAACCAGCATTAGTAGAGCAGACTAGCAGGTAAAGATGAAACCAGAAAGAGCTGAGGAAGAGGCTCAGGATCATCGACTCGAGGAAGAGGCTTATGATCATCGAATAGCTGGTAAAGTATCAGGTATAAGCAGAGGGATATCCTTACTGGAACTAGTTCTCAGAATGATTGGGATTTTTGGGACACTAGGGAGTGCTGTGGCAATGGGAACGACTCATGAGACACTTCCTTTCTCTACGCAAGCTGTCCTATTCCAAGCGCAGTATGATGACATTCCGGCCTTAAGGTTCGTACACCAGAATTATCATTGTCATGAAATATATAATTTGTGCGGAATGTATTTGACTTGGCCTTTACTTTTACTGTCATGGAAGGTTCTTTGTGATTGCGAACTCTATTGTATGTGGATATCTTGCCATCTCTCTGCCACTGGCCATCTATCATATTATCAGGAGTAAAGCAGGGAATACGAGGGTATTGCTGATATTCTTGGACACGGTAATGTTTGTTCGTCCTTGTTTGTCTTCCTTCACTAATGATACAAAAGTATACTCCATAGACGCATAACTACAAGATTGCAGATGCAGTTTGCCTTCATATTATGCAGAAAATGTTCCTTCATGCATGTAAGATTTTAGTTTTCGTTTTGCAGGCAATGATAGCTGTACTCAGCGCGGGAGCATCAGCCGCAGCAGCTATTGTCTATCTGGCACATAAGGGGAATGCTTCTGCAAACTGGGTAGCTATCTGTCAACAATATGAAAACTTCTGTGAACGCATCACAGGATCGTTAATTGGTTCTTTTGGAGTTCTGTTGATCTTTCTTCTGGTGATCCCTTTGTCAGGTTTTATATTGTCTAGGCGTCACTGATTGTCCAGAAACACAGAAACAATACTTTGATAAGAACTAGGTTAAACTATGCTAATCAACAATGTTCCTGCCATGTTCTTATGGCATACTGTATGCTGTTTATGTTTCAGTATCCAATAATATATTCCCGTTGAACGCATTACTTCTAGTAAAAGTTTTCACAAAATGAAAAATACTTGTGAATTTTATAAATTGCACATCAGCAGAAAACTGAGATTATGGTTAAATGCAACACTGGTACCGTAGAAGTACACCTGTGCACTAAATTAAGCGTAACACATCGGATCGAAAATGGGAAGCCTAGTAATTTCACCATATCTCCAGTATGCGATTCTTGTCAACTTCCTCATCAAGACTACTATCCTAAATGCTATCTTCTACCCTGCTTACACTGCACAAGAAGCAGTGATATTTACTTCTTCAAGAAATACATTCCATCTTTAAGTTCAAGTTTCTCTTCTGCAACTAAACCAGACAAAAAGCTTTGCAGCTGTTGGAGTGATTTGTCATAACGAGGATCAGCTATGCAAAACATCTGCAAAAACATAATGTCGATTAGATAAGCCTTGATGTTGTACAACATTCTCAGTATTTTAAAACCCACTTACCTTGAGGGTGTTATGTATCCTATCCAATGCCATGCTGCCAAAATTGGTAAGCATCCCCGTGAGGAATTTCTGCAACAATTTACTTTAATAGTTAAAATTTGCCCAACTTATGACACACAACAAGGCTAATTTCATAAAGTAGGAACCCAGTAAAAGTAACAATGTATTTCTCTGCCTCTCTGGCATGGGCAATTTCTGTTCATGTCGATGATCCAGTGAAAAAAGGTCCAGGAAGACTTTTTTCATACAAAAATGATGACCAATTATCAGTCTGTTATAGTATATGCTCGGAAGATAAAGAGGCAATAATAGATCAAACACTTTATTCTTCACATTTTTATCTAAAAAATAGGTATGCAATGGCCAGTGAGAAGTTTGTTTTTTGTGGACACGCTTCTAGAAACATAGATCTCCACAATGAGGTTATCAACATAGAGATTTTAAACAAAGATGGAATTGACCTACTTGTTAAAAAAATTAAAAAGGCCATTTTGCTGTATAATGATAATTTAAAACTGCTATTGCAATATTAGTAGTGTTTCTCTGGAATATCTAAAACATCTGCAAGCACATATATTTGACATGCATAGTGCTGGAATGAAGTAATAAAATGATACGTCCACATCACAAATCCAATGCAAGTATTATAAGTGATAACCATATACCTCATAAACTGTCATTTCTTTACGCAACTGATCCTCGACAGATGCTACTGATCTTTCTCCATCTTCCTCGCCCACTAGAAGCTCTTCATTACTGCCATTATTAACTCCAGTCTTTCTACTCTCAACTGAGGCTTCCACCAAAGTAAATTTATGGTCACCCGAATCTTGTACTGTTTCAGCTAGGATTCCCTGCAATAAACCAATCAAAAAATAATTGAGACAAATAAAGAAAAATCATGAATTTGACATGCCATCATATACCTTGAGTTTTTGACCAAGAAATGAATGAAAAAGAATATGGCATGTGACAAAACTTGTGGTTAAGATATATAAGCATACAACAATATGAACAACTAAAACAGTAGAAGTGAAGGAACTTTGATCCAGAGTCTTAAGAAAGGAAACTCCATATTTCATAGCTCAAGAAATGGTAATTGGATGACATGGGATAATACGAACTCCAAAGTTAAACTACAATAACAAGGGAAGGATTAGCGGGAAAAAAAAGAAGCTTGAGGTTCAAATAACCTTGTTGACCCAGAAATATATTCTTCTATTCAAGATATCCAATGGCACTCCAACAGTAGCAGCAAGATCCTTGGCGGTCCAACTGAAAGCATGGAACATGAGATCATAAAGAACTAGCACTAGCTAAAACAATACATTCAGTATTCACATTTTTTTATAAACCTGCATCACCTTTGTTGGTCTTGAAACTGACTGATGATTGAAGCATGAAGTGGTGTGACAGTGAATTGTAGATTTCTGTCTCCAAATTCAAGCTCCAACTGAAGAGATAACAATAACATTGTCATATCAGTTGGGTTAAAGCTAAAGAGCAGGGCTTCAAATTTTCATGGCAGTATTGCAAAAGCTAATCTTACTAATTACTAAGGTGAAGTAAGCAAAACAGTTCTAAGTTCTAACTAGGAGCAACTAACCTTCACAGTACCAAGACTTTTCTTCCATAGGAGCTTCCGTGGGGTCTTGATTTCATTAAATCTTTTCGCATAATCACTTAAAAGTTGGTCAACTTCTGCTGGTATATTAAGTGGTTCATCCTGAAACAAGTTACATTATTCACAAGGTAAGATAAATCTAATACGATTTACTCTACAGTTTACAAGCCCTACTCTTGAAACTAAAAAAAAATGTAAAGTCTAAAAACTTTTCTTTCTTTCTCTGAGCTTAGTAAAGAAGAAGAAAATAACCATGTTAATATTTAAGATTATGCAGATGTGTGCAATCCCGAGTTTAGAGACACATATAATTTCAAGTATTTAAAGAATAGATATACAAATACAACTGACTGAGCCTTGTGGCACATTATGCAATCAAAGAATGAAACCCCTCTGAGTTTCCCCGTTGAGACCGATTTTTGTAGAAGAACACATGCTTAAAAAATCAAATGACACCATTGGGAAAGGGATGAATGAAGAAGTAACTCCCAATAATCGTACAGAAGATCTTTTACAGGCAGCTTAAACAGCACTGATCCATGAATTTTCAACACATCATAATATTCTGTAATCGATACATGCATTACATTAACACTTTTTCGGGTATAAATTATATACACAGATACATCTATGACAAAAAGTTCTCATATGAACTGTTTTTTCATTACTAAACAGAAAAATATTAAATTAACAAAGGTCTGTATAGTACAATGTTAATGGTCAAATGTAAGGGGATAGCTGCATAAATATACTCTAACTCGAGGGGATGTTATTTTTTCAAGCACAAACATCTACCTAACTCCATACTAACAATCTGACAACATGTACAAATTAGCTCGCTTATAAAATCATTTGAGTGCCATAATCAATTGGACAAATTGGCTGGTATACAGCCAAAATTCTTATTTCTTGCTCGCATCTGGAGTCTAAAATAGTATTGTCTTGTTCCAATCTTCTGTGTTGTAGCTTCACAATTCTATTTCTCATTTGTGATTAATGTTGAATAACAATTAAATAAGAGAAACTCCTTCTCAAGCAATAATAGGACAATAAAGTATATTCATACAGTATAGCTCTCACAGATTAAGCACAACAGGTTACAACCACTGAAGTCTGAGGTTCCTAATTATCTTACGGGTAAAGTGAATCAAAATCAAGCCAGCCAAAAGTATATATTTGCAAGACGTGAGACAATGAGGTTACGTGATAAGTGTACCTGGATAGGTGGCCAGAAATTTGATGATATAATGGTAGCATTAAGATTATCAAGTACCAGCTCATCCTCCCCAAGGTCAGTAACTGCAATTTATTTGTGCATATACTGTTACTACAAGCCAAATACCAAGCCAGTACATTGAGATCTTATTCAGTAATTGACATAGATACAGATAATGGCAATGGATACATAACACCAGAACAGAAACAAATTAGTAGAACATAGAACATACGATTAAGGCCTCAACATTCATTCTCAGCACAATACAAATAGATAAGTAGATAACTACAGAGGTGGACTCAAGTACCATTCATTACTGCTAATTCTCTTCAATATTGCCTTGATATTTGCCTCCATTTATAGACAAACATTAGAAAGGGTAATTGGTTACCTTATTTTAGACATAATCACATGCCAATCATTCAATTTGATACATACAGCATTCATCGGAAGAACAAGGAAGGCAATAAATGTGTAACGAGGCTTCCCAAATGTAATATAAAATGGCTACCTGGCTGAGATTGCTGTTTGGCAGTTGCTTTTATATTTCCATTAGTCCTCTTCGAATCAATTAGATCATTAAGCATAACTTCACACTTCTGCATGCTGTTCTCCCCAAAATGAATCTTCATTCGAAAACAGAACCAGAAGAGCAGTGTCAACAAAAGGTAACTGGATTGGGGGATTGGAGTGAGAGGGAGAGCTTCAGAATGATTAAACATTTCAGTGGACTACCTTAAGAAGTTCTAAAGTACGTATCTCCGAGTCAATGTCATAATCAGATTTATTCAGAAGCTTTTCAGCCAGCATCACTCGATACTCACTAACGAGCTGATCTTTAGAACCAATTATAGCAACGATCATAGCAAGAATATCAACCTTCCTCCGAAGCTTGCCATTTCTTAGGGGGTCTGCCTCCACTGGATCAGGCTCCCAACTTTAAGAGAAAAAACATGACAAGCATGAAAAGGGTAAAAAATTACAATGTCATTTGGTCTGTCTGCACACACACAAAAGAAATTACAGCCAGCATATATGAAAGTAGTCTCTAAAGTTAAGCAACTTACTTTTGAGCATTGATCCATGCTTGCTTGTCATCAATGTTGGTGTCATCATCAAGGCTAGAATTTTCCTGATTTTCTTCATCTCTATTTAGTTCTTCAAGAAGACTGTCCCCTGTACTTCCTGGTCCACTAGAATTTCCACCACTCCCATCAGTAAACATGGTGACAATGCATTTAATGGTATCCTTTCTTCCCCTCAGATATTCTCTTATTGGATCACCAACAGCTTCAAGGAATACACCTGCTGGATCTATTGTTCGAAGGGCTTTAATAGTTGAAACATATTGGTGTAATATGTCGGATGTAGAGGCACCGGCTGTTAGCAAGCGGTATTTTAAAGCAGCGATGAACGAATCGACCAGCTTTGAGTGCTGCCCCGTATACTCAAGACATTGTTTTAGATCTTCAATAGCAGGAGAGCTGAAGTATGAAAAACACAATCAAACAGCGTATATATATGTGGCAATAAGTGATATATCCACAAACATTTACTTTTACCATACTTGTATACTTCATATATTTTAGGGTTTGTATATATGCTTTATTTCATCACTAAACTGCTACATCAGAAACAGGAGAAGGTTATAATAAGGACAAGTATTCTACAGCGCCAATTTCAAACAGAGTGTTTATCCAAACTAATAACAAGAGAACTCATTTACATAAGCTATAAGCCAAGGAAAAGCCAAAAAACATGATACATTAAATTCAGGATATAAGAAAACATTAATTCAGCAGCTGTCTGGCATATCTCAACATGCATGGCTCACCAGTACATCAGGTAAATCAACATAGGCATTCTGGCACTAGATACATGCAGGGAACTGACGAGACAAAATTTTAAAAAAGAAAGATAGAAACAAAAGAAAAGAAAAGAAAAGGAAAAGACATCTGCAGAAAGTCAAGTCGAGCATCTTCTGACGATTCACAGCAGCATGCAATCTATTATGGATTTATTCTTGCTCGGACCATGTCTACGGCTACTTATAGACCGCTAAGGACAACTATTTAGGTGACCTGGCTGAATAGAGCAACAAGGTTATAACACTTTTATAAAGTTGGTCTATGTAAGATAACCACGCTATTATTATAGAGTACAGGCATGTGAACAAGCAACCTTCATATAGCTATTGAATGATGTAAATCTTTGAACAGCATAATTGGGAACAGTTTCCATTTCCCAAAATGATGTCGACATCTTCTAGAGTGTAACAAACTCCAGCACAGTCCTTTGTTTTACTATAAACAAAATTAAGTGCATGTTTTGAAAGATGGTGTCACTATATCAAAAAACGGTTTTAAGTTTTTTAGCAATAATATAGTTTTATAATTGATGATAATTCAAAGGTTATCAACTTTGGTGAAGCTAACGCAGTAAATATACCCAAACGAGAACATCATGATACATCATACCAACTGCCTGAACATGGTCTTCTATTCATGTTCTATATCTCATCTCATAATTCTATCTGAGAGCAAAATAGACAAAATACCTGTCAGGATAATCCACGATAATTTCAAAAAGTTTGGCTATCCTGAGGTCTTGCAATGCTTCATAGGCAAAATACTCTAACCGCAACTGCCACCTTACGAGTCCTTCTGAAGGGGTTCTAGTTCCATAATATGGGGAAGGTGGACAAGATGCCAGAGGGGATTTCAGAGAAGAAGCAGGTCTTTTATGAGTAATAGAGTCACCAAGGTAAGTAAGAAGGGCATTTAGAAAGTGAAGGGGGACAGCCTGCAAATTACAACTCTCGGCATTAGAGATCAAGCATCAAACAACAAATATGTCCTAGGTCACCACAGAACCTTGGAGAATTAGAGTCACAGGAACTACTGAAATTCAACAGTGCATAAAACAAATTTAAACATATACATTACTAAACTCAGATGCCATATATGAGATCAAGTAAACTTCAGCAATATGATTTATACCTACCTGAATCCAGCTTTTAATGGAATCTAGAACTGAGAACCTAAATTCATCACCAGCTAGCTCATTCACTTTTGCCTGCCAAGGAAACACAAGTAGAAAAAATATATTGATAAAGCAGAGCGAAGCTTGTAGTTATACATGGCTTAAATAAACATCGAAAGATAAAGATATATATCATCATTCATCAGTATATATAAGAAAGTTGCATAATCACTGAAGACATCTTACTTCTATTAAATTTTCAAATTAATAAGCCACATTAGTAAATTGTGATACATAGACTTCAAGACGTAAGAATAGGTATAAGGTACTTGTTAATTGTTATAAGTGAAAAGCGACTCACTCACATCACTCTTACAGCTACACAATACAATTGGTTTTTCTTAGGATCAGTAAAAATGGTACTACAGCAAATACTACCTTCAATAGCAGAAATATTGCAGATGCATAGGCATCTTCAGCCATCGAAGTAAAGCCCAGACTCCTGAGATCGCGTACAACTAGTCCAATGTTCATTACAAACTTGTTATCCCTAACTTTGGGGTCTAAATCCATTCCATTATCCTCCAGTAACCTGTTATCATTCTCAGAGTCTGTAGCCATCATTGCACTTAGCTCCTCCAAGCGCCCCTTAAAGTACCAGTGCAGTACATCTAAGAATATTATGAACAGAAACAAAACATAGTTAAACAATTTATTTATATATGATACATCGACCAATCGGAAAAAAAATTAATGATAGGAACCATTCTTAGCATGCGATCCTCCTACAGGCATAAGATGGCAACATGCAATACATGGGAGGGTATCATAGAGAAATTCACAGCCATAGTATTGCATTAATTGCAAATCCTCAGAACAGAATGAATTTTAATTGGTGAAGCAGTAATGAAGATGACACGTAAAAGAAACCAATCCATCTTAGATGTGATGTAGATTTAATGTACACATCCTAGACTTCCAAAGTAACTATATTGACGGAGCATATGGTTTAGTTACGTTAATATCATAACATTACTCATAATTAACTGCCCAAATATAGCGTAGAATTTAGGCTCTGCATGTTCCAAGATAAAATTGGGGGAATGAAAATAAATTAGAGGGAATTTGAGGAAAATCCAAGTCCTGTCCACATTATACAACCTATTATTTCCTTTACTTTCCAAAATTTCCTTCCACCAAACATTGGGGAAACTATATTTTCCTTCACTTTTGTTTCCTTTCCTCAGTTTTGGCTAAAACATGCAGATCCTTAGTGAAACTAGATCCGTAAGGCCATTGACTGAGTTTGTGATAGACATATATATAAGAGGTACCTGGAAAATGGCGAGGTAGACTGGCCATGAGGACTGAACACACTATTAATTGATATTTTGAGAATAGAAGATCCCAGTTGGTAGAGTATACTTGTTCCTTTAACTTATTCTGTGAACACATGTCTAATGCTTGTATCAACTTTAACAGGCAGTTCTCCTGGTTCTTTTTTACAGATAATATCTCTTCCAATGCTTTGTGCAGAACATCATTTATCTCTCTCTGTTGGTCCTGTTCCAACATTCAAGAGAATCAGATGCCAAACAAGAGAATAGAGACTACAATTTCATCTTGATTGACCTACCCAATGCATAGCAAACCAAGGGTCATGTAACTCGTCAAGCTAAAAGAATGTCTTAACTTCAACAGTTGTTAATAGGACTTGGGAACAACTATAACCGATAAATTTATTGAACAATTCTTGAATATATTAGGGGTACACATATGTCGAATCAACCTGCCTTGGTTTTTCCTTCCTTTTTATTTAAGAGCATCAAACAGAATCTAGGAGTTTGGGCCAGAGGTTAACTTAAACTCCTAGATTGTGGTACACACACTTCTTTCTTTCCTTTCGTTTCTCTTTTGCCTGCCCATTTAAATGAAATAAAAAATAACAATGAGTGCTACAAATATTTACATATCAATTCTTTTATCCTTCAGTTTCTATATCCTCTGAATTCACTTTAATACTTCATGTTTTCACACTGAGAGAAACATAACGCATGTAGAAAATTGCATATCCATACCAGATTATCCATTTCTAAAACAGCAACATTCTTGAAGACATCGAAATGCATCCAAAACTGTGATGCTCCATTTTTCTCAAATGTTTCCTGCAGAGACATACATATAAATATCACAAAGACTAGTGTACAACCCAACACAAAGTAAAGCATGCGCTTTCTCACAAATGGTAGCTAACAGTTACATATGAAACATATCCGTAATGAATACCGGCACATCATACTCTTCCTTGTTTTCGCATAATTACACCATTCTGATTCTTTCTGAAGGTTATAAATAAATAATTGGCATTAAATACAGTTTTACTTCATCTTTTAGCCTAATTTAACTATAAGACCAAAAAATAAAATGAAAAGACCAAAGTCATATCTTTGAATCAATTGTCTCTCAGTTACAATTAAATAGACAAACATTTCCTTTCAGTCCATTCTCAAGCTTAAAAGCCAATAATGCAAGGCATAAGGATGGAAACTTCAATTCGAATAATTTCACTTTCATTACGCTTAGTCTATGATTGAACTAAATACAACGTAAACA
>JAYMSR010001273.1:0-10595 GCA_036897825.1 Plantago rigida | reverse complement strand
ACACACTATCTCTCCTACTTTATCACTATTACTCCTACTTTTATCCCTTTTCTCTTATAACCCGTGCCCGGACCCACGGGAAGATGAGTCCGGGACGGAGGGAGTACAACACAACCAATCCTCAAGTCACTACATACAAGAAAACCAAAATTCACGCCTTTTCCACAAAACTTTCGGCCCAATTACAACAAATTGAGATTATTGGACTGTGAGCCGAAATGGTTATTTCACATAGAAGCCCAAATCTGGGATGTCAACTTGTCGTCCATAGCTGCTCAATTGACGAGTCTGATAAATCGCAGCCCTAAACATTTTCCGATCAGCTGTCCTTTTCGAGCGTCTTCGAGGTAGGACTCTTCTGATCCATTGTAATCTTTTTATCTGTTCTTGTTGCCCTTCTTTCGTTTTTGCTAATATGGTGAAAATTGATGAATTCTGAGCTGAAATTAGATAAAATTTCCTAAAGTTTGTTCTTGAATCTTGATGCTTCCTGTTCCTCTGCACTTAAATTTGATGGAATTGGGAAGCAAAGTGATGAAATGGTGCAAAAGATTTGATCTTTAGTTCGTGAGCTAGGGTATTAGTATATTATTGTTCCTAAATCGCCATTTTTTATTCTTTAGCAGTATACGTATTTTTTATTCTTTAGCAGTCTTCTGGTTATGAGTATTCTTGCTAATTTTGATTTTTGAGATGCTTGTGTATTCGTACCGAATTCGTTATGGAAGTGTGATTTTGATTATGTGTTTGTATGATAACTACTTGTTTGCAAATGCTCATAGCTTGTTTGTAGCAGAATCACCAGCTTATAAAAATCTTTAGCTTAATAGTCGTAAATAATCAGCTGGTTGTTCGAATCAATTGTTTTGGTGATTTTCGAGAAATCACTTGGAGTATCTGTTTTTTAGCACATTTTGTAAATAGCCACCAGATTCGCTCAAAAACAACTTTTACATGCTTCATTTAATCGTTTCACAGTAATCTGAAGTTTTTTGCTAATATGCACTATGTGGGAGAGATCTAATTTGGTCCTGAAGTGCTATGGTTTAAAGGATATATAATTAATTGCATTGCATTTGGTTTTCTCTGAAGGCAGGAGTCTTTTTCGTGGTGTGAGATCTAAAGTTTCAACTGTTGTTACGGGGTGTTGTAGGGTTAATATATCTTCTCCTGTGATTGCTGAGTCGTAATTTCTACTCCTCTATATACTATGAGGCTAGGTTTATGAAGAATGGTTCATGCGCAACGTGATCTTCTGGGATCAAGGGGTCCTTTGCAGTATCGTTGTTTCCAGCCTGACTTTGCTCCAAGAGATCCCACGTCCAAGCCCCCCAAGTACAAGTACCCTGCCTTTTATGAACCATATGGACCAAGACCTCCACCATCGGAGAAGATTGTTCAGCTTGTCGAAAAAATTGCATCTCTGTCTCCAGAGGAGCGTATGCAAATCTGGCCCACTCTGGGACAAATGATGACGTGCCAGCCGAAATTGCAACATATTGAGGTAGAAGGAGGAGTGGACTTGGGTACACAAGGTGCAGGTGCTGGACCGTCTAAGGCTGCTGAGGAAAAGGCTGAGAAGACTTCTTTCGATATTAAGTTAAAAATTTGCTGCTGCTGCAAAATTGAAGGTGATCAAAGAGATCCGTTCTTTCACAGATTTAGGGCTGAAGGAAGCCAAAGATTTGGTTGAGAAGGTGCCTGTGATACTCAAGCAGCAGGTCACGAAAGATGAGGCCAATGTCATCATTGAGAAATTCAAAGCTGTCGGAGGAGTTGCAGTGATGGAATAGCCCTCTCTTGTATGTTTTAACAGCGTTTTGAAGATCTGTTTTACGAAAATGGCTACCTTCATAGTTAAGAGAGGAATAATCTGATGGACAGTCAATTTGTATGTTAGTTGCAGTTAGTAGCAGCATATAACAGCCCAACATGTTCACCATATTTGAGATAAGAGTTGCATATCTTTTTGGTAGAAAACTGGGTCTCTTTCTGAACTCTAGTTTGTAGAATTGTGTTTGGTTATATGTTTGTGCAAGTAGTTTGTTTAACTGTCAGTGAACTTGCAAGTTGGATGTAGAACCTTTTTCTCTAATGCCAGTGCGGAGGGGAAACTTGTTACAAACTGAGTTGAACTTCGCTGTCAGAAGTGTAGAAGCGTTTTAATGTGGATTTAGCACATCCTGATCTTGTAGACTTGTAATGAACACTGCTGTTTAATATGATTGACGTCTATGCGAAAATGCAAAACTATACAATTCAATTTCTACATAATGGGATATTACCCTTTTCCCCAGAGACTAATACCACATCACCATGAATAGAAAAAAACAGAGAAAAGTTGCTGCATGAACAATGTCAGGACTACATGCTGTACTAAGTTGCAGAACATGGCCGACTCTGGGAAGATGGCATAGATGTTGTGTTTCCGTCTTGGTGGCAAAGCACTGCCGTTGAGCCAGCTCCTTTGGTGCTGGTAACGTTAGACGGAGCTCTTGTGCCAAGTTTAGCAACTGGTATCCAGTAACTTAATGAAAAACATCACCTTCCAACAACCGATGCACCTAAAACAATAAAAGTTCTAAGTTTTGTAACATTCTGCGAAAATGTTGTGATGTACTGTATCCATCTTTAAATGGAAATTATATTATCTTTTACCTGAGACATCCGAGGCCTCGACTCAGGGTCTTGGTGTAAGCACAAGGAAGCACAGTGCATCATTGCCTGGACCTCTTTCTCCGAGTAGCAGTTCACCAGACATGGATCAACTAGTTTTGACACCGCATTCTCTTCGAGCAAAGGACGTGCCTGCAGGTAAAGATTGGTAGAAAAGATAGCTATAAGAAGTTTGGGCAGGTTTCAGTATGACAAGGTGACAAGCATTTGCAAATTCTCACCCAGAGCGTGAGGCACTGTTCACCCTTCGGTCTGTTTATATCGACAGCTTTCCTCCCAGTGATCAGTTCCACCAACACCACACCAAATGAGTATACATCTGCTTTTTCGCAAATTTGACCAGTTTGAGCATATTCTGGAGCCAAGTATCCAAACGTCCCAATCACTCTGGTCTCCTCAGTTAGAAGCCTGTCGGGTTGCAACCTTGCAAGTCCAAAGTCTCCAACCTTTGTTCGAAAACAAAGGAGAAAGATAACAAAAGATAAAATTGTATAATAACATGAAAAGAAATAATGCCCCAAGATTCATAACATAAAATAACTAAATCAATAGAAGCAATTGAGAAGTCTGGAACTCTATGACAGCACGACGATATAGAATGGATTTGTAGAGAAGAGAGGCATACTAATGGCTCAAAATCATGGGTCAGGAGAATGTTGTTTGGCCTCATATCTCGATGGACTATGCAGCCTACTCTGCATTCCTCGTGAAGGTAACTCAATCCGCGAGAAGCTCCAACCGCAATCTTTTGGCGTGCAGCCCAGTCCAACGGATCATGATTATGTCCTGCATTTTGGAAAGGAAACTAAGATCACAAAAGAGAAAAAGTTGGATAGAGCTAAATTATTTGTCTCATAAAAGGTAAATGTGCTGGAACTAGGGAAGTACCATATAGATGAGAATCCAGAGAACCATTACAGATGTATTCATAAACTAGTATCTGCCTTTCGTCCTCCACACAGTAACCAATAAGCATGACAACATTACGATGCTGTGCGCAGCTCAAGGCATGCACTTCTGCACAAAACTCGCGATCACCCTGCAAACTAGCTGCTTTATGCTGCTTCACGGCAATGAACTGACCATCAGGTAATACTCCTTTGTATACAGAACCATATCCACCTTCGGCCAAGAAATTGTCTTGCGAGAAACCAAAGGTAGCTTGCTCAAGCTCAGAGTATGAAAAAGATTTGGGGGGTTGCCCAAACACGGGTGATTTATGCCGACACACTGTACAAAGAGGAGGAGTGTTGGCAGGTGATTTTTTGTTTACAGATATAATCTCTCTCATATTCCTACAGTAATCTGGATGCCCATCAACTTCAGAAATGGAACTTGGTGTTTTTCTGTGAGATCTTCGTAGACCTCGCTTTAAATGCTTCGATCCTTCATCGGCAGAACTAAAATTTTCTTCCATGCATTGCTGAGAAGACACACTTGCAGAAAACGAGCTCAGGTTATCACTGTCTGATTCAGTGTCAGTTCTATCATAGTCATGGTCTTCAGGTGGTGATGGTAATATGTTCTTCTCTTTTGGCTCCCAATCAATTTCAGAAACGAACTTTGGAGAGTTAAACAAGTCTATGCTCGACATTGAGGATGTACGTTCAGAAGTTCCCTGTAACGATTTATGCTCTGGGCTGCCTGTAGGAGTCACATTTGGCACCTTAGTTGCATTCCACTCTTTGATATCAATCTGTTTGCATTTTGAGCCCGTAATGACTACCTCAGGCTCCGCCTTACTTGGTTCAATTAGGTTCAAACGGAGAACCTTTGGCCCCGAATGTCTCACTACCACGACATTGCAGTCCAGCTGTTCCATGCAAGCTTTTGCTTCCTCTTTCATATGGCTTTCAAGAGATAATGAAGAAAGACAATTTTATCAGATAAGCTGGTATAGAACATACTTGATTGGTATGCGAAAGTAACAAAAAGCAAAATTTATGCGTATTACTTATCCAACACGATCCATTGTGTTTGAGCTTTCTTGGCTTCAGAAGCCACTACTCCATGTGTAGCACCATAAACCACTTTCATCTTCAACCTAACCTATATTAAAACAGCTGTTAACCTAGGCAACACATGATTCTGAATCTAAAGCAAAATGAATAGGAAAGAATGGCACCTTTTGTGGATCAAAAGTTTCCCAAAGGTCACACATCATTTGGTTGCAAACCTCTGTGATATGATTCTTCTGCTTAACGAAGTTTCCCGTCACCATCGTGTTCCAATGAATATGATGGTGACTATGTGTGCAATCACTATGAAATCTTGGCATATGGAGTTTTGGAAGTGGTATTTGAAGCTTGTGAAGACCCTCCCATAACCAACCTAATAAAACAATCAAGTCAACATTCAAGAAACTACAAACATCACAATAAACCATTCACTTTCTATAATGACAAGCTGCATCAAGCAACAAATTTGACCTTGACATTGCAAGTTGCAGCTAACAACACATCAACAAAACCTCAAAATTCTTGCCTAAACCGAACCACCGGAAATTTCATAGATGCTCAGTTTTATTCTAGAGGCAAAATTTAAACACCATTACAAATGTTCCACATCACATAACTCACATAAATACTCTCATAAACATGGTTCTATAACATTTTTTGCAAAAAATCCAATGAAGTAGAATCAGAATGAAAACCAGAAAAGGGAATTTTGGTTTTACCATGATGCTGATGAGCTGGAATGACAACCAGGAGCCTAACACTATCTCCTGATTGAACCACATTGGTTAAAGCCCAAGCCAATGCACATCTGGAAATCTCACGATTAGCCTTTACAGCTACAATAACAGCACTACCTTCATCATCCTTCAAACTCCTGTTCACATTTTCACCCTTTCTTACCAAACTCATTGCAAGCAAATGTGCAACAGATTCAACCCCTTTTCAAGAAATGGCTTCAAATCATCAAAATCCCACAACCCATTTCCATCCAGCTTCTATTCCTGCTAAAAATCACAGCTTTTACCCATTCAATGATTGGATTTTTTCGATTGAAGAGTTGTTAAGTAGAGACGAAAACAAACAGACAAAGCCCAAAAAGTATTTAACTTTTCTTTCTGTTACAAAAGAGGTGAGAAAAGGGTGTCTAAAGAAAAGGCAAAAGGGAGTCAATAGGCAACAACTGAGAGGAATGTGAAATCAAAAGAGTATAAGAAAAATGAATAAAATGGGTTTCAGCAAACAGTATAATAAAACTACAAAATAAGATGATAAAGGCACACCATGCCTGCAAATAAGCTCATTCAGGTTTGTCTTGGCATGTCATATATTTCAAGACTGGGTTTTTATTTATGTATATATTTCAAGATTAGATTTTTTTTTTATTGGATGAGTTTTTCAACCTTGATTGATGGATTTCAAATGAGTAGATGAGATTAGTTGATTGTTAAGAAAGCAAAAGTGGACAAACTCCCATGTACAAAAGTCTCCAGTTTATCAGATTCAGACCCACTCAAAAGAGTATTGACATGTGGATTTGTTAATGATAGGAAGCTTTTACACTCATAATTGTCATAATCTTTCTCTAAATTCTAGATTACAGAGTTGAAATTAGAAACTAAAAGTAGCATTATACTATAATTATACATAAGTCAAATTACAAAAAAGAGTAACAAAAGAAGTTGACCAAAGATTTCAAGGAAAATTGCAATAATACCAGAGAATATGTTTTAGATATTTTCTCATTACATATCATGCCTTGTCATGTTTAAGTATGGTCACTCATTCAATTAGTTTAGTTAAGTTATCATCATTGGATCCCAAACGTAGGCAACTTGCATTATTGTCATTGTTTGTGTGTAAAGAATATTAATTGAAGTGTCTAAAAAGATGTGGAAATAATTACTTAGACTTGTCCATAAGCCTTTCATCTCTTTAGCTATAATCCAAAGGAAGGGGCATGGATTAAAATCTCGGTTAATATGTTTTGAATTATTAGAAATGTTTGACGTGTCAAAAAAATTAGAGATCCAATATTTCCCAGGACTTCATAAGATTTCAATTTTTTTTTTAGGTATTATGTGTTTAAAATAGTTAGAAACTAATTACAAGTTCATTTCATTATGGTGAATAGAAACATTGAAATTTTTTGGGTATGTTTGTCCAGTGTCGATGATATTTTAAACCATGACATGGGCCATGAAGTAATATTACAAGTAAACCATTACACATGAAAGACATCTATCTGGCTATAAAAAACAGTATACTTTTTTGTCACTGAGAGTTCAAAATATTTTGTCTCTTTGTGCTTTCAGTTCAGCCATCTCAATCAAATTGTATAAGCATTTTCGTCGCCTTTGGAAATTTTGTTGTTTCTTTGCACTCCACATTTGGATTTTGTGTTAAATATCCTAATCCTCTACCCTGTTTATGTAGAAATCTTGGTGTAAACCCTTCGCGACACCAGGCTAGTTGTGTTCAAGATAAGTATGAACACAAACTCCCCCAACTTAATGTGTTAAACAAGGCTGGCAGGCTATAGAACATTCTTTAAATCTCATCTAAGATCACGAACTTACATATATATAAATGTGTAAATTCTATTCAATTATATTAATTCTCGATATAGTATATGAAGCAGAGTTTGTCATGTGCTCCAAGCTAGTTCAAAAAGTGAGGTCTAATCCAGTAATATTTCAGGCCCAAATTCGATATCAGCAAGTCTAATGGAGTTACGTTAACCATCATTCGGTCAAATTAGTTATTTCCCATTATCTCACTAATTGCAGTCAGTAGTAGTAGTCATTGTCCATTTTCACTCTATAGTTAGTACAGGTCCTAGTTAGTAAAGTAGTGGTTAGTTTTATTTTCTAGTTTTTAGGCATAGGTCTTGTATATGTATCACTATTTTATTTATAAAAAAGATGGAGATTTATTTGTAAAAAATAGACTTGTATTCAAATATGTAGTTTTCTTGAAGATTCATTCATTTCTTCAAGTTACAATAGATAGTCGGATCCGTAACAGTTTGTCTCTAAGTAGATTTGAATCTAGGTTTGACGTGAACCAGATATGCTCTTAATTATATCACGATAAACTTCCATCTTATCTAAAAGCTTAAACTTGTAGAGGGATATAGAATCTAAATTTTTATATTAATACTTCAATATACATATCGTTCGATAGACCACGAATTATCTATTCAGATCTTCCCTGAGTGGCGGACTAGTATGCAAATTGCAAAATTTGTGTTTATATATGGTATGAAACAATGAATATGAGCATTAGTAATCACGAAGTTCAGGTGGTTATTTGGTTAAGGATTAAAATCCGGCTATAATCCAGTTGCCTTTTTTATCATGTTTGCCTAGTGACTTTAATCCAGTCACCAATTTCATAAAATAATATTGTAGTATATGTTTAGCAATATCTTGTAGATATCTTATAAAACAACCGATCTAATAAAATAATTTTAAAAGGTTTGAGGTTCCGCGCACATTTTTATTAGCTCAAGGAGGTTTGGGTATTAATTCGTTAATTCATGGGTTTCAAACACAATTTTAATAACCACGAGGGTATTGTGCATTTAACCCCAAAATTAATAGTGAAGTTTTAAAAGAAACTGAACAATAATTTGCGGTTAACACCCCGCCAAATTCTCCAATTTGAACGGTTTCCCAAGAAAAGAGAAACGGTTTGGTCCTCAATTCACAACATGTTCGGTTCCATGTTCATGTCCTTAACATTTCTCCATGAAATTCTCCAGAAGTTTGATGCAACTGGTCATCAATATCCGAAACATGCTTTCTTCGTCTTGCTCGCACGTCGCACGAGTGCTAGTTCACGACACACTTAACCAACGCAATGCTGCTATGCGAACCGGTCTTCTCAAAATGCCAGGCTGCAGTGTTATTGCGCGGAACAGTCTTTCCAAAATGCCACGCGACAATGTACAAGGGCAAAGTGGTCTTTTCACAAGAGCGCACGGCGACTTCAAGGGTCAAGCAAGTCTACTACATTGCAGAAAATGTACATTGTGTCAAGGTCTGAGGCTGAGAGCAACCGCTGATGATCAGGCAGTCGGTATGACATCACTATGTCCGATAGGATCATCATTTGGATCAACATTGTCAAGGTAGTATCAGTTTCGTTTCTTTTCCGTCTTACCCTTTGTAAGGTCTATATGTCAAGCCTCAGATGCTCAGATTCAGCTACTATGCCTCCAAAGTCAGAAGGCGGAAACGAGAGGATTGCAAGGATGATGTTCTAGGCGATTTTAATTTCTCCGAATGGAAGGTACTCCTGTATGTGCACACAATCAGTTCTTGATTTTTTCTCACTAACATTTTTAGTTAGGAAAAGATTAAAATCATCAGAAATTTAATCATCTGGAAGTCTGGAAATATGTGCAGATTCTGATAGGACCAACTGATTGGGGAAATTACAAATTGGGCATAGAAGGAGCAGAAAAGTACAGGACTCAAAATCTTCCGAATCACGTACCTTGTCCAGGAGTCTACGAGCTTGCTGTTTTCAAGTTCTGCCATGAATCAGGTACAAAGACTCGTAAGCTTGGCTCGAGCATTGTACGTGCTGTTTATGCTGGACAATCTGAAAATGTCAGAACTAGACTACAACGGTATGGTCGCAATGGTGCTCATTTGACAGAGTTGTTCCAAGAGATAGTCCAGATGGGATATGGAATTGCATATAGATGGATTCCGGTAAGTTTTTAATGTACAGTTATTTGAATATGGTCACTTTTTTCGCTTGACTAGCTATATAATTTGGTAGATGAGAGGTAAGAAGGATGCGGAAGAAGCTGAAGAACATCTGCTTGGGGAATACGATTATGCCTGGAACAAACACAGGAACCTGGCACGTCGAAAAGATGATGTTTTGATATGTCTTAACCGTAACATGGAAGATAAAGGGTCAGATTTACCCGGTATGATCATAAACAACTCCATTTTCTCCCATGGCGATCAGGGGGCTGATGACGCTTGTGGAGTTGCGATTTGCAGTGGAAAAGTATGCAACACTCCGCCTGTCAAGGGAAGAAAATGCTGTGCTGCGCATAAAGGAAGGAGAGTGAACGGCAATGTTAAGAAGGCGAACTCAATTAGTCCTGCAAGTATTTTTGTATCAGGACTTTCTAAGATCAGAAGCAAGATTGCTAGTTTTCTTGGTTCCTTGTTAAGGTAGTTATTCTGTGTAAATTAACGTGCGATTTTGCTTCGAGCAGTGTATAAAATGCATAGTCTATATAAACATCTTCTATAAAAATACATTCTTTGTGTAAATATGTTCAAGTTGTTTATTCAAAATTGAACGTTAATTGATTTTAAGTTCACTTAAGCAAACTGACTTGTGAATGTAAAATAATTTCGTTTGGAGAGCCGTCCCACCCAACTAATTTTTTAGCCAATTTCCTAATGTCAGACATTATTCATAAAATGACTTTCCTTCAAATTTGTCAAAGGCCAACCCAACCAACCAAGTTTTTTAATAGAGCACAAATGGCATATGACCTCAACACGACCAGGGCTCACGTAAAATCGAAAGATTTTGCCTTCACTCCCTCAAACCAAGACAATAGAGTCGAAATCTTCGTAGACGAAGCTATGGACCATGCATTCAAGCATAATGATGGTTAAGAGCCGGTATCTTCACCAAAGTCATTAGAACAATTTCATACCTAGAGGTTACGACTTTATTGGCTTAAGGAAGTTCGTCACTAATCACAATTTCTCGCCGTTAGAGGGGTTGTGTGTAATTCCCTTTTATCAGAGGGTGTGACCGCATATATTACTGTAACGACCCGACTACTAATTGGCCGAGATTCCATTGGACCGGGAGGTTACTCATCACTAACCCACACACATCTCATTGATATGATATTATCAGTTTTTGATCGAAGCCCGCCCAGAGTTGTTTTTGAAATCACCCAAAAGGAAACATATT
>JAYMSR010001272.1:0-10599 GCA_036897825.1 Plantago rigida | reverse complement strand
TTTCGTTTGTAACTCGACGGATTATTTATAATCCGCTAGAAATATTTTGTGTCTTGTATTCTTTAGATTCCGTTGTTTAAACTCTAAAATAATTTATAGATATTGATTTTGAATATTGTTACAGCAGGTACTTACAATATATGTATTTGTTACTAAGTACTAAGTATTGATCCATACCATTTCAATTGACATCCAGACATCTAATTTTGGATCTGATACCATTATGTATTCAGTTAATCAAAATATCAACGGTTGCCTAAGTAAAAGTACACGATTTTCGTCTTAACCGAGTCCAAAGTAGCTACTGCTACTGTTTGACCTCACCCGAACGATACTCTGTAAACGCGATTTTTCAGATCAAATTATCCGTGAGAAGAATTAAAGAAAGAAACAGTACTAATAAATAACTATATAAATATACAGTCTCTCGGCAGGACAAGCAAAAACCCAGCAATCACCATTTTTCAACACACACAGGTGACTTTCTGCAGAAGCCATTATTCTCTCCATCGTCAGTTATCATTTCCCTCTCGAAGCGTAATTAGCGGTTTTCCTTCGCAGAATTACTTGCTTTCACCAATGGATTCTCAGGCGAAGAAACTCATTGGCGATCCTAATGGTAATTGCGATGTTTCTCTTCGCTTCCGGTGTTTTTTTATTCTCCGATGAGTTTTTGTTTCGAGAGGTTCATTAGGTATTCCGATGCATGCAATGTGCTCGAGTTTCTGTTAGTTTGAATCCTGTGCGAATTTGTGTATGGATGGAGATTTTTTCTGCGGTTTGGAAATGAGCGATTGCTTTAAGTTGAGAAGAGAATTCGGTTATTGAATGATTATTTGCTTGTTTAAGCTGCTTCGAGATTGTCAAATGGTTTTACTAGTGTGTTTAGTTCGAGCATTGGACTTATCGAAGTGAAATTGGACTTAGTAGCTGTGCTGTACTTCGTTTCTCTTAATTAATGGCGGTTACTCGTATCAGAAAATGTAGGTGTGTGTTTTGATGTTAATTTACTCAATTACTAACTATACATGTATAAGTTTGACTCTAGAGTCTAGAAACTGGAAGCGATAGTTAGGGTTGAGGATCTGATTTGATGTATTTGTTGTTCAGATGTTGTGACAGAGTTTATTGAAGGTCTTGTGGAAACTTACCCTGCATTGCAGTACCTGGATGGATTTCCTCAGGTACTTCAACATATGGAACATTGTGTTTTCATTCTTCAAGTAGAATGCATCTTCTGTCTCATATGCATAGCTGCCTTCTGAACTGATGTTTACTTGTGTAGGTCAAAGTTGTAATACGTGCTGATGTTTCTGCCGCGACATATGACAAAGTTGCTGTCATATCAGGTTTCAGAATTTGTGGATTACACGTTTTTAGTTTTTAAATGGAGTGAATGAATGTACTGAAACTATACACCTTATACAAGCGATACATGCTTCTTCTGTTTTGGATCTGGGTTGAGAGATGTCAGATGTGTAGTTAGGTGTTTACATAACTAAGTGAAGTTAAAGGGATGTTGTGGCTAGTGATATTGCTATAATTTTTGAATACTGTTGTTTTAGATGCGACTAGTACAGCAACTTCATGATATATGCACAACCTCCTATGTCGTTCAATTCCTTAACTGATAAATACATGAACTTAGACCCTGTGGATTTATGTGTCTTGTTGGCCATTCACACTTAAACACCACATCGGGTGACTTTCTGCACTCAAACACCACGTCTTTGCTTTTTCGGAAGGAAAGGCTTCAGCGATAGTTTTCTTTTGGTGGAAATGTCGATGGTTTGTAATTGATATTTTGATTGATGTTGTAGAAGTAAAATATAATGTTACACCATTTAGCTTATCTATGCTTATAGTATACCAGAGTCATATCTTCCTCGTAGATGCTTTTGCCAGTGAAGCGTACCACCATTCCGATGTATTATCCATGCTTCTGTTTTGGATCTGGGTTGAGAGATGTGTACTTAGGTGTTCACATACTTGTAGTGAAGTTAACTGGTTGTTGTTGATAGTGACATTGCTATAAATTTTTGAATCCAGTTGTTTTGTATGCGACCGTAAAAGCAACTGTATGAAATATGGACAACCTACTATGGTGTTAACTTCCTTGTAACTGGCAAATATATGAAATTAGATCCTGTGTTTTTCTGTTTCTTGTTGGCCATTTACACTCAAACACCACGTCTTTGCTTTTTCAGAAGGAAAGGCATCAGCGATTGTTTATTTTATGGTGGAAATGTTGATGGTTTGTTTATTGATATTTGGATTGGTGTTTTAAAAGTAAAATGTAATATTACACCATTTTAGCCTAGTCATGTTTATAGTATATCAGAATATTATCTTTCTCATAGAATGCTTTTGCCAGTTAAGTGTACTACCATTCCCAAGTACAGCTTCAGTGTCAAGAACATGTTCTTTCTTCTATATGTTTCATATTTGCCACTAAATGTTCTACCATTGAGTTCATCTTGGATTTATATTATTTATTTGGTCATTGGTACTTTGTAACTATGAATAAAAAAGTTTACATCCCAACAGGAGGTGGAAGTGGCCACGAGCCAGCCCATGCTGGTTTTGTCGGAGAAGGGATGCTGACAGCGGCTATATGTGGCGATGTTTTTGCCTCTCCTACCGTAGATGCCATTCTCGCAGTATGCATTTATCATAATTATGCTGACCCTACCCTTCTACTTTTTTCTTTCTTTCTTTTCTGTCTCTCTCTTTTCTTTTCTTTTCCTGTTGTATCTTGGTCAATTTAAGTATTCCAACTTTCAAAGTGTCATAATAAACGGTTGCATCAGGGCATACGAGCTGTGACCGGTTCTTCAGGGTGTCTCCTGATTGTTAAGGTAGCTTTGATTGTAAATTTTGTTAAAATTCATCACACCACGGTTACCCGTCATGGATGCATCCTTTGAAGTATTTTAACATCTCAAGTTGTAAACTAAAGATGCACATATGTTTT
This sequence comes from Plantago rigida, assembly GCA_036897825.1. NCBI lineage: Eukaryota > Viridiplantae > Streptophyta > Magnoliopsida > Lamiales > Plantaginaceae > Plantago > Plantago rigida. Next base: position 7,625 of record JAYMSR010001272.1, on the reverse strand, counting down.
ATGACAGAATTACACTGGTGACCGTCTAAATTTCGGTTTAGCTGCTGAGCAAGCTAAATCTGAAGGTTACAAAGTGGAGGTATTTGTATATGCCCTGCCCAAGTTTCTACTTATTTTGAGATACTCATGAAGCTGTAAGGCATGGATACATTAATTCGTGTTTTTATAGATGGTAATTGTTGGCGATGACTGTGCTCTACCACCTCCAAGAGGCATTGCTGGGCGAAGAGGTTTAGCTGGAACCATTCTTGTACATAAGGTTGCTCTCTCTCTATTTATAGTTTGCACCTTTATATATACTGTAGAACTGAATTCTTATGATTGGATACATTTGCATGTTTCATCAATGACATATTTGTCTGTAATCCAAGCTTATCATTTTTCTTGTTCAATACTTGGGTTTTCTTCTTGTATTCCAGTTCACATATCTAGAAGATTCAGACATTGTATATATCTGATGTTCAAAGAGTTTTAGGGTGTATATGCTCCGTTATTCTTGTCACCTAGTTTGGACCTTACATTTATATAGCTGAGTCTGTCAAGTTAAAAAAGATAGAAGAATATTTCTGCTGCCTTACGGAAGCATGTTTCATTTGTAGTTATTATCAACCATATTCCTTGTTTTATGGCTCTTTACTGGTTGTGGATTTTACGGGTACTTATTATTATGTCTATAAAAGAAAAAAAATCCGTAAGCGCACTGATGGTCGATAAATTTGACAAAGCCATTTTGAAAAAGAAAAACAATAATTCTTGAAATAGTAACAGAATGTTATCTGCTGAATGCTGAGATAGAAGTATCTAAATGAGAAGCTAATGTCATGTGTCAATATTGTGACATTATAAATTTCCTACAAATACCATATAAGTAATTGTGTTTGGTAGTAATGGCTCATATGCATTGGTATTCCTGTAATAAGAATTGTTTTCATTTCAAGAGTTTCTAACAAAACCATTGCCTGATATGCTTGGTAAGTATCTGCATGATACAAGATATGTGCTCATTTGTTATCTTTTTTCACTTTCGTATGAACTGTGATTTTTTTTGGTAATTGCAGGTTGCTGGCGCAGCTGCATCTTCCGGCCTCTCTCTAGTTGAAGTGGCTGCTGAAGCTAAAAAGGCATCTGAAATGGTTGGAACGATGGGTGTTGCGTTATCCGTTTGCACATTGCCTGGTCAAGGAACATCAGACCGATTAGGCCCTGGCAAGATGGAGCTTGGTCTTGGAATTGTAAGCTTTTTTTTGGCAACTCTTGTGCCTGATTGTTATTGTGATCAGAAAACATTTGTCTAGGTGTTACTGTATCCTTGCTAAATGGTGAGTGCTTCTGACTAGTTCATAGTGGATTCCAAAGTGTTCCTAACTTTCTAGTATTAGGGAAGTTACAGAACCTGTAAAGAGAATATTTTAACACTTCAGTTCCTATGTGGATGTTTGCTGACAAACTTTTCCATCTCCATGAAATAAATACAAAACTATTTTATAGTTTAACTTTCAAAAAAGTTTAATTGATTAATATACCAAGGAAATGCTGAAGGAAATTCTCGAAGGGTTACTTGCTACTGCATTGAATCTGAAAGTTCTAGTAACATATATCATCTGCATCTCTTGCAGCATGGTGAGCCAGGTGCTGCTGTGGCTGATCTACAACCTGTTGATATTATAGTCTCTCATGTTCTGCAGCAAATTTTATCAGCGGTACGCATTATGTATTTTCGAAATTTTAATTAATACAGAATATATTTTACAAAAATATTGTGAAAATGATCTACTTTAGTTTATATTTGACAATTATTTACTAGGTTTGTTTTGTTTGGTGAATGAAAATGTAGAATGATGTGCATTGTGAATTTGAAATAGAAGAGTGAGGGTTTGCTTTTAGTATGTTCAACTTTAGGTGACGGAATTTGCATCTGATGGACTATGTGAAACATGTTTTGGTCATTTGAAGTTTGAACTGTATATTTCTTTTATGATTATTATGAACTGCATTTTTTTTCTTCCTTAAATGATATCTGTCTCTAGTTCACTAGTCTCTGGGATTTTGATATTAGGAAAAGATGTATCGTTGATAATTGTATCTTTTATCTTGCGAAAACCTAGTTGCGAACTTTATAATGTTTATCCTGATCTTGCAGGAAACTAATTATGTTCCTATCACACGCGGCTGTAGAGTTGTAGTCATGATCAATGGGTGAGTTGTAAAGACATTCAACATCCCTTAAATGTGCAACGGGATTTAATATTCATTCTTCAGAACTATATTTTTCGTTTTGTATTCAATATTCAACTATTAGATGTGGTTTTATCATCTGAATATTCTGTTACTATCTTATAAGCAGATTAGGTGCTACTCCGCAAATGGAATTGATGATTGCTGCTGGAAAAGCTGTCCCTAAACTGCAGCTTGAACATGGATTGGCTGTAGATAGGGTGTACACTGGATCCTTTATGACCTCGCTTGACATGGCAGGTATGTTTGATATCACCAGTGTTTGTTTTCATTGAGTTGAGATCAGACATCATTCTCTTTCGGCAGGATTTTCAATCACCATTATGAAGGCAGAGGAAAGTATTTTAACCTATCTGGATGCGCCAACTAAAGCTCCATCCTGGCCTGTTGGTAGTGGGGGTCAGTATATACGAAATTTCAGTCTTCTCTTGATTCTTTCATGATTTGTATGGTTACTCATGCAACTTTCATCATTGTGTCTCAGGTGACCACCCACCTACCAAGATTCCTATTCCCTTACCAGAATCTTGTTTGAAGAAGAGCACTGAGGTATGGCTAGTACTGTTCTATTAAATAGTTTATAGATGATTATTATGGTGTACTTTGTAGTTTTTAGTACATGTGCTGTGTTGTCTCTAATCCCTATCCATTTTTAGCCATTAAAAGAATACGATATATGAATGCTCAGTATATTGCGGTTACCCTCCAAACTTGTACGTGACAAGTTTGCTGTGGATGCCTCTGAATTATAGTTGACCATATCTTAACGGATATATAGCAGAAATATCAGCACATTAATAGTATGAATTTACACGAGTATGGGTGTCTCATATGGATTGATAGAGTATTTCCTGCCCTGCATTAAAGCTGGAAGATGGATCTTTCCACAATCTGCGGACCAACCGTAAAATTTTGCATCTCATATGTAACCAAATTCAAGTAGATTGTAAGCAAATAGTTGTATAACCAGGATGGAAAGATGTGAAAGGGACATAGAACTATCTTAGGTATTAGAAGTCAGAACTAGTAGAATTTTTTACATCACATTCAAGAGAAACAAATATTGCAGCACATAAAATTACCTTAAGTACATCTATGTGGTACATCTTAACAAAAATCTATGCTAGTTGTCATGCTTAACTTCAATGCGCTTGCCTACTTGTTATGAACTATAAATGAGTTTAGACTGTCGAAGAATACTAGTTGGTATTCTGCTTTTTGTATGCAATCCTGCAATTGAATAAGAGATAGTTTATGTAATCGTTTCTGAAAGCTTCTCACTCAGTTTCATGTTTCGTAGACACCGGCCCGGCCCCAAGAGTTAAGTTTGCAGGGTCGTATTCTTGAAATTGCTATTGAAGCAGCAACTAATGCTGTTATCCATCTCGAGGAAAGGTTAAATGATTTAGACAGTAAAGTTGGTGATGGTGACTGTGGGTCAACCGTAAGTACCCTGATTCAGTATGTTCATTAATCTTCCATCCTATGATTTGAATGGACTTTTTCAGAATTTTGCTTTCTTCTGATATTGTAGATGCACAAAGGAGCATCAGCTATTCTTGAAGACATGCAAAAATAGTGAGTCCAGTCTCGTTTCCTGTTCCTTTTCTTTTATTATTGCTATTAAGATTTTTTTTGTCATCATAATCATTATCATTATCATTACAATAATAATAATTATTATTTATTTTATATTTTTGTTTTATTCTTATATATTATTAGTTTTTTTGGGAAAGCACTCCATGTTTTCTCTATCAATCTCACAGTTTTACAAATATTTCTGAAGTGCACCAAAGAAGAAATATGTCTTTCTTGCTTATATAAATTTCATAGTTCGGTACACTTTCTCACATCTGTCAGTGACAAAAATCTGGTTCGTTTTTGGTTTGTTACTTAATGTGTGACACTTTCAATGGTCAGGGTATTGTGGTGGATTATTTTAGCTTCTATCTGGTTCTTGCTTGTGAATATGTTCTTTGAAATTGCATTTTAGGATATAAGACAGCACCTTATCACATTTATAGTACAACTGGATTACATCTGTTTTTGCTCCCTCCGTTCTTAAATATTTATCATTCTGGAATTTTGCACAAAATAGGGTGATTTTGTTCCCCATGATACCCCTATTTAATAGTAATAATCTGCTAATAAAAGGAACATAAAGAAATAGTAATTAGTAATTACAAAATTTGATGAATCAATTAAATAAGGAACTGGTTTAGGGGTAAAAATGGGATTAAGGGGGTGAAAAAATAGTCAGGATGACAAATAGTTCAGAGTAAGTTAGAACACAGAAGCACAAAAATAAAATTAAAAATGAAGGGAGTATTTTTTTTCCCCTTCTTTTTACTTGATCATGCCACTTGGAACTTAGAAGGTGAATATTGTGGTATGCGTTACTAAATTTTGCTTTGCCATATATTTCATTTCACTTGCAACAAGCCATTCATTACTCACATTACTTTCGACAACAATCATTGATCCCACAGACCTGTTTGGCTCTAGCCTGTTCAATGTAATTTTATTGGACTGAAGTGAGAACTTGTGTATTTGTAGCTTGTATGTTGTACTTCATTGTTACAGTTTGACGATGGTACTCGAAAATCTGGTGGAAGGATAGTTGCGGACGATATAATGTTGTTTTGCCTGTTTATATTACTTTGAAAATTAAGGTCATTTTAATGGATGGCAACAAACATCTACTGGGCTTTGTTGCACCATTTTGCTCACGGATTGATTAGAAGTATGCAAAAGTTCTTTGCAGAATGCAAATTATTTGGTATTCCTCTCTTTATCACAACGCCACTAACGGTGCTAAGTAACGTTTTTACTTATAATTATTTGATTTTTTATAGTCTGCAGACAGTTGTGTGGATCACATAACAGATGTAAAGTAGGATAAAAAGGCCATTTATATATTAAAGCCTAATTAACACACTGGTTACATTAATTTAATCTTAGTTTCTAGTTTCTTACTCGACTTGGAACTTCGTTTTCCAGTTATCCGCTGAATGATCCTGCTGAGACAGTCAATGAAATTGCTTCTTCTATCAGAAAATCCATGGGTGGAACAAGTGGAATCATGTATGACACATCATCTTTTTATTTATTGTGCACATATTAGGTTTCTTTCATTATTATACCTACCATTAAATATTAATAACCATTTTTTTATATTCAATTAACTCAATATGTTTTTGCCACAGATACCATATATTCTTTAAAGCTGCATATGCTCAACTGAAGGCGGATGGTCATGCAAGCTGCACAGCACAACATTGTGAGATGCTTAAATGCAGTATAGTATTTTAGATTTGGCCCTTGTGCATAGGCTGTACCAATAATTAAAGCCTTTTCGGTTTAGGGTCTGATGCTCTTGAAGCTGCAATTGCTGCTGTCAGTAAATATGGAGGTGCAAAAGCTGGCTATCGCACATTATTGGATGCTCTTATACCAGCATCCTGTGTCTTAAAAGAGGTCACCTATTATAATCACTCACTTGCTAGTAGTGCTGGGCCCACATATTCTACTCGATTCTTTTTTAAAGTTATGTTTCTTTCTACTAACCTTTGAATTTGTTGCAGAAATTGGCTGCCGGGGTTGATCCTTTTGAAGCTTTCACCATCTCTGCTGAAGCAGCAGATGCTGGTGCTGAGTCTACCAAAAACATGCAAGCGCAGGTGATGTATTGACAATCATACACATGCGTTCTTCTATTGTGCCTGTGCTTGTCATTATTGCCTCCGTCGCCCCCCCGCATAATCCCCTGTAATTCACTACAGACATTGCTATTGAGGGTAAGAGAGAAGTTTTTTCTATTACACATGTTAATATGGGCGTGTTCTTGCCTCAACTTGTGGTTCATAATGAAGCATTCCTCTGAAGTCTGAAATAACCAGAGGAAAATAACTGTAGAGAAGTTTTAAGTCTGTTGAAGTTGATGCGTACAAGTCTAGCATGTACTTTTCCTTTCATCCTTTGCCATAATAGGATCTGCAGTTTATGTGTTACATTGAAGTATTTTTGGAGAACTCATTTCAGCAATCTTGACAATAGCAAACAGTAAGATGATCAATCATCGGAGGTAATATCGAACTAGGAAGTACACATTCTGAAGTTGCCCACTGTGCTAACTGCTAAGGGGGTGCCTAAATGGAAAATTATGCTCCACAATCTGTGGTAAAATAACACTTGTGATAATGCTAAATTAGCAATTGGTTGTCAGTCTATCTACTGAAATATTTGATCAACTAATTGCTGCTGTCATTAATATTTAGTCCAACATTTACAGTCCTTCCATATCTGAATAACTGGCTAGAGATATTCTTGAGCCCATCTCATAATTGCATGTGGAACTAATGGTTGCAGGCTGGCCGGTCATCATATGTCTCAGCAGAGATTCTTGCATTGGTTCCTGATCCAGGAGCTATGGCTGCAGCTATTTGGTACCGTGCAGCCTCCATAGCTGTGAAGAACACACAATACATCAATCCCATGTATAAATCCACATTTTAGGTGATCTTAGAACAAACATCCCTCTGGCATATTTTTTCCGTTCTCTATGAGGAAAAAGAGAATGAGTGAATTTTTTTGGGCCACACAAATGTACACTAGTCTAATGTTTGAGCTTTCCGCATATGCAGTGGATGCATAAAGTTGAGAGAGTACTGACAATTGTGTCATGCAAAGGTAGACTGATCATGTAATTCAACTTCTAAGTGCGATATTGCATTGATGAAACTCTATATAGTGGAAATCTTTGTTAAGCCAATAGTGTTAGTGCTGCAATTGCAGACCATATTATCAAGCTGGTCATTCTGTGGATGACTGCATTTCAAGCTTGACGTTTTAACCCGTTCTGCAGAAATTACCATTGTCTCGTACCTTGTCTTCCAGATAGACATTACAAATACTGGATATTTTGACACATGTACTACAATTTGTCTTGGTGATCTTGAAAATAGGTACTATGTTTGAGTTTTTTTTATGGATATGAAGCTCTGATCTATTGGCATTCATAAGGCTTGGTGGGTGCAATTGAATAGTTTTTGGTCTTGATTGTATTTTCCCGATCTGGTGGCATGAAATGAACTACAAAAGTTAAAAGCAAAATCCGAGTATCATCTAGGAGTAGTTAATTATGGTGAAGAGCAAGTATAGTATATGGCCTGATTTTCTATTAGGATATAAAAAGGTTGTGTTTTTTACATTAAATCGTTCGCGGTCTGTTTCTCCATTTGCTCGGAAATTTCGGTCACACTATAAAACCCCCTAAATCATATCCAAAACCACGTTCCTTCGTCTCCTCACCTACACGAACCTTCTCTGCTTCCGTCCCATCTGCTCTGCCTAGTGCTCCGCCGTCCGACCACTGCCCTCCACCTCTTACC
>JAYMSR010001271.1:0-10602 GCA_036897825.1 Plantago rigida | reverse complement strand
TTAACTTTTTGTTTAGGGCTTTTATATAATTATTGAAAGTCCATCTTTTTAGTCTTTCTCTAGTATTGGTCTCTCCTAGGACAACCTCTATGAAAAAACAACTATTTTGAGAACATAAATGTTTTGATTAATAACATCGATAATTTTCTTGACAATATAGGTCCGTTTCTAGATAAATTATCTAAAAACAGTCTCTCATGAGAATTCCTCTAAATATTAGTATTACTATAAATTATTAATCACAAAGTCTTATAAGAGACGATCTCTATATAACTTATTTAAAGACGACCTATGTTATTAATAAAATCACCAATGTTATTAATTAAAACGTTTATATTGTTAATGAAATATGTCATGTTGTATTAAAAAAACATAAGTGTTTTGATTAATTACATCGATAATTTTTTTCACAATATAAATAATGTATCTACTTACTCATTATCGGGATACTTACTCATTATTAATAATAATATAATCATTTTAGGTTGGGGACCGATTTTAGGAGATGGGATTCATTTCATTGTCTGCCTGTCGATTCCTCCATTATTCTCTTCTTACATTACTAACTATTTCTTGGAATTATTATTCATTCATTCATTGTGATGGGCTTGTCTTTTGTCTTCAATTTATAGAACTCTTTATTCCCGGACAAACGGTTCAAACCACGAAATCAATTTTCGACGTCTTCACAAAGAATAAAAGAGCAAAAATACAATATGTCATACTCCGAGTCACCGACTCAATGGTCATAACCTCAAGGTAGACCAAGTCAAAATAAATTCATTATGGGGAATCGGGAGTGGTCCGATCTTGAAGGTGCAAAATTTTATGACGGTAGGAAACTCAAAGATGATGACCAATTCTAACCAACTGGTCCGAACATAAAAAGCCAAAGTTGTCAGAATAAAGACTAACGAAAAACCTTCTTCGCCAAGCTTGGGTCCTACCTCAGATCCGACCTCCACTACGCAAAAGAGAAACTTAATTCTTTACCATTAAAAAGGAAGGTGAACCGACTTTATGAAATCCGACCCTATGGAACTCCTCCTTCCATTCAACAGTGATCATTATTCGTTGTAATCATGTCAATGTGTGTGACCCGACCCGAACGCGCCACTCTACTTCGACCACACATATCGGGATATGATTGGGTCAACATTTCTTTGATTACCTAGAGTCTCGTCCCCTCAAGTTTCGCCTATAAACAGGAGAGTATTTACACCTCATCAATCAGACCGAACCTGAGCAGAGCTTGATCATCCGACTTGATACGTTGAATCTAAATCCAATTTATCTTAGCCAAACCGACAAAAAAAGGTTTAACCTCTCCACTCTTGTTTTGGGGAGAAAAATAGAAATAAAATATGAGTTGATTAATATTTGTTCTTCAAACTTTTTACAAGTTATATTATTTATTTTTCATAACATGTAGTAATATTTTTTTTATTTTCTTAATAAATTAGTAATTTAAAGAATTACTTTTCCATTTTTCATATTTCTTTTTAATTTCAAAAGTATTTGGAATATTTTGTTTAGTTGCAGGACCAGACTCGAGTTGTAAATAAGCTACTATTTGGCAACAAGTATTCACGCTAACATTTGAAGAGGGATAAAAATATATTTTTCAGATTTTAATTCGACAACATCAAATTGGTAGACTTGGATGTAACTGATTTTTGGTGCATCGGACTTCCTTATTATTGTTCATCTAATAAGTATCTATCTGTAATAATAAAATCTACCGGGTGGGTACTGGATGTAATTCAACAACAAAAAAAAATCATTCTCCTTCACGTTCCTTGCTGTCTTGGTTGAGGAAAAGGATACTAATCAATTATCAGACGCAACCAAGGCATATAGAATCTGGACAATTACCAACTGTAGGTTATCCTCTGTATAGTTTGTAGTACAAATTATTCTAAGGAAATGTCCGACACAAATAAAAACATAAGCATAAAAATTAGAGAAGAATTGGCATTTAGTTTACAGCATGATATTACAACAGAAAAGTAAAAGATGCACAAGATTTGGTAAGGTTTATTGCCACATCCATCCTACTTGAATTCATAGAATAGTGTACTGATCAGCAAAATGTCACTTGGCTTAATAATTAGATATAAGATACAGGTACAGTACATCATAGCATTAACAAGATCAATTTCATCAGCACCCAGGTTCAATTCTTCTGCTAATCTTCTTTGACATCCGGTCATTCATACGCACCATCATCGTGTGGTGCTATAAATTAAAACTGGAAGATCTAATTGTACAAAATAGGCAAAGTTGCATACCCATTGGATCAATCATTATGAACCTCAACCAAAATGTGTTACCATATGCCGCACTTATTGCAAGTTGGTTGCATGCTCACTTGCAACTATAACTTTTCTGAGTTAGATGCAACATAGTTAGTACCAGAGGTTTCCCTGCCCTCCTTGGGCAGCAGCAACTTTTCTAGCCATGTACATATCCGGTTTTGGTTGCAACCCATTGGATCCTTCCGGGTCGTCATCCACCCTTTCATTCTTGCAGCTGGCGTGCTTCCGAGGGTATTGTGAACTAGGAACAATATACTGAGAAGGTATACCAGGATTCCTGCCCATTTTTCGCGGTTCACTTGCATCTGCTGCTGGCGCTCCATTGTAACGCAATACAGAACCGATTGCCTTACCAGGTTGTGCAGCTCCCCCTGCTAAAATTACCAGGAAATGTAAAGCATTGAACTAACAAGAGCATCAATCGCAAAGAACGGAAAAATTAGCCTTTGTTTACATTTTACAAAATAAAGTCGAAATTTATGTCCTTCAATTGTATTTCTTGAAATCTCATACTCCCTCCGTCCTTTTAAAGCTTTACCATTTGGTGTTGTGCAAATTTTAAGGAAAATGAAATATAATAGTAAGTGATGATAAAATGTAAGAGAGAGAATGGATAAGTATGAAAGAGAGTGACTAAAAATTAATAAATGGATATAGTGGGTTTCCAAAAAACTTACTTTCCAAAAAAAAAACGAAATGGCAAATAGTAAAGCTTTAAAAACGGAGGGAGTAGTTATAGGTTATTCAGTTTAGGATGGGTGTATATTATCCCATATAAAGCTAACAAAACATATTTTGAAGAGTAAAACAATGATTGAGCTTACTGGTTCAGTAGAAACCGGGTGGTTTACCAGTTTAAACTGGTTTTTTATCGGGGTAGTTCTAATAAGTGACCCGCACCACATTTTTGCAAAAATTAGAGATCAGACCTCCAACTGGACTGGGTGGTTGCATCAAAGTTCCTATTAAGTTCAACGACAATTGTTTTTTCCGAGGATCCATCAAAGTTCCTATTAAGTTTTCAATTCACTGATTTCTAGGGTGTATGTGTAATCATTTTACAAACATCAAGGGATGTGGGTGCACTAGTTAGCATAGCACAGCACAAGGTATAAATTCTTCACAAATTACTGGGATGGAGAATCTAAGATGTAAATACCTTCTTTGGTGTGTGTGTGTGTGTGTGCATTGCTGGTAGAGTATCTGTAATCAAAGCTTTTATTGCATAATCGTTTCTCTAGCTTAGCAAGTCTATTTTTGTAAACAAGGATGAAGGGGTTGAACTTGATGTAAAATAATCGCTGCTTCCATTTGCTCTGATCTTTTTGTGCTTGTTTAATCTTCATCAAGACTTTAACAAATTTACAAGTATTGTCCAGTCCAAACTACTACCGCCTCAAAAGTTGGATACTCAACAAGCTCAATTTTCTTCATCTCTCAATGGGCAACCTGTCAAATATAATCTCCCGAAATGGCGTAATGTGTAACTTACTATCCCTTCTTAAACTACAGCCTCCATTTTAACTAGGGAAATGCACTCCTAAACATTTTGAATAGTGTATAACCGGAAAAAAAGAAATAGAAAAAGAAACATTCTGAAATGCACATATGCATCTAATGCGATACCTTGGATATTTGGAGGAACTTGGACGGGATATCTTGTCATGGGAGGTAGTAAAGAAGACCGGTCCACTTGTTGTTTCTCAACTTCTTTAATGGAACACTTGGAAAAGTCATTTGTTACATCAGCTGCACTCTGGTTGGAGTTGTCTGAATACAGCACACACGCCCTGTATCCAACGTGAGGGTAAATCCTGGTATAATAATATATATATAGGAAATAGGAGAATGCAAGGGTTACAAATACAGAGTGTGTGTACCTGGGCAAAGATGACGAGTGTTGTCTCTCAGGTGCTGCTTGTGGAGCAGCACCCCCCTTGCCATAATGCTCCTCGAGGAATGCAAATTGCTTTTTAAATTTGTCAACAGCGCTGTAAATGCACATAGGTAGATGATATTAATATACAACTCAACACACACACACACACACATCCAATGATAGTTATTAGTAAAGTGACTGTTTCAGACATGCAGAGAAGATTTCCAACCGATTAACTAAATGTTCTAATTCAGGAATAAGACCTCGGATACATGAAATTCGTAGGTTCAGCACCCTCTAAGAATTCCTTCAACATCTGGGGGTGATACTCGAGAATCTCTCTGTATATCAATTCTCTAACATCTTCCTTTGTTATTCTTCGTCTTTCAAATTCAAATTCCATTTTGGTGACGGGCTGTGCAGAAGGTTCTCTCTCAACTCTCGCTAAGTTCCGGAAGTATGGATCTGCAAGAGCCTGACAAAAGCTCGCCAACATAATTTCCATAAATTTGTATGACAAGCGTCGACTTCCTAAACTTGGACCCAGAAAGAAATATAAAAAAAATCCATACCTCTTCTGCTGAAGGTCTGTCCTTAGGATCAAAAGCCAGCATTCTTTCTAACAATCGGAGGGAAAGAGGATCAGCGTGTGGAAATTTGTGGGACAGAGGAATTGGCTTCTTCTTCCTCATGCTACTTAAGTATCTACGTGCCTTTTCATTGCGTATCTGTTGACACGATATGTTGCAAACAAGTTAATAACGTTTCTTAATTTTATAAGACCTGATCGAACTAAGAGTTACTCACCCTTGCAATTGTTTCAGGAGGCGGAGTCCCTAATAGATCAGTCATGAGGTCCAATTGGTGAACAACATTTTTCCCAGGGAAAAGGGGTTTCCCAGTCAAAAGTTCCGAAAAAATGCAGCCAATACTCCATATGTCAATTGCAGGAGTATACTGTAGAAGGTACGATATTCAATGATGTTATATTCTATTCTTTTTCTGTTCCAGAGAACGGATGGGGGATTTAAATTATTAAAATGTAGTATAAATCTGCACAATCAGTACAGCAGAACAGATTTCTACCTTGGAGAAAAAAGATCCACACAGTTCAGGAGCTCGATACCACCTCGTCGCAACATAATCCTAAAGAGAATCTCAAAGTCAAAACAAGCAGCATAATCCAGTTCCTTAAGCACATAATATTATAAATAAAAAAGCTGTCGAAATAGCACGAGTAAATCGCAAAAGACTTTTTTGCATAAGATTTCTTACGCAACATCATATTCCATCTATTTATGTATGATCGTCATGTTATACTTTTTATTTGTAGGTTGTTGTAGTTTACTTATTTATTCATTTCACATTTATTTTAGATTTGATATTTGATTTAAAATTTTAGATTAATCTTTAACTAGCACCATATATTTGTGTATGGTTGGAGCTACATTGGTGGATGGATAGTTTTTCTGATGCTACAAGTAAATTTTCTAGGATTTTCCAATTGATAGCAGCTGCATTTAGTGAGGTGGTGACTGGTGAATATGATTTGGCAAATGAGAAATTGCTAATGCCTTTGAGCAGGTGCCTCCAGATGTAATAAAGTATGAGTAAAGCGGTTGCTCATAACCTTTAAGTATTGTTTCTTAATTGTAGTACAGGACAAAAATGAATAGGATTCTTCGAGCTGTATTGAGTAGACTGGCTGCAGTTTGAAGTTATCTCTTTTGTTCTTGTTTTGCTTTCTTTTTCGTCTCCCTGATGGATTTGATTAGTTAGGTTTGGTGTTGTTTTTGTTTTGCAGAGGTTGTTCGGTACTGTTCATTGCTGGGGCATGCCTACTACTATTCTCTGAAGACTGTTTTCTCTCAAGTACCCTGCACTTTTCTTCCTTCCCCTGAATAGAGATTGATCGATGCTGAAAGCCTATCAGCACTTTATTTGAGCTAAACTTTGCTACTTGGTTAGGCTTGGAGATTGGTCACAGGTATTTCTTGGAGCCATGTGAAGGGGGGCTAGTATAACCTTGGTTGTTTGTTCGATTGGACTAGATAATTACTTAAGACTGTAATCCGTTTTTGGTTTGTTTGTTAGTGTCTAGTAGTAGCAGTTGTGGGTTGGAATTAGAAATAATAGCTTCATGCTAGTGTTTGTTTCCTCCCTTGCTTGTTATAGACATTGACTATTAAGTCATGATTTGTGCTTTCGATTGAGGTATACCCCTCTCATCTTGTCTATACAATTTTAACTTTGTGCAAAAAAATAATATGTACTTAATCATTCCCATTTGTAAGTTCACATTCTGCTGTTTGGGCTGTCCGTAAAACTTATTCGGATTTGAAAAATTAGCAAGGTTTAGAACCAGCCAATTTAATTTAATTTACCATCACATTATTTATTTGCTCACAATATAATAAAGTATTCACCAAAATTTTCTGAGTTTTTTAATCACTTTAGAAAAAAGATCATGTGAACAGTATAGTCAAATTTCAAATGGAACAGGAGTTATTAGTAACCAATCCGATGGTCAACAGAACCAAAAAATAAAGAAACTATTGGGGGCTCCGTGGACCATAAAAAAAGAACAAACAAGGTTCTGTTAACAAGGTAAGGTTGATGTTGCTGATTTGGAATACTACATGAGTGGCTTTAGCAATTAACTCAAATTAGTAAACCTAAAATTAGCACAAGGGAAAAGAAATGCTTACTGTCCAGAATATAGCAGTAGGTGTATCGTTGAACGCCACCCTTGCAAGACCAAAATCACATATTTTCAGTTTGCAGTCCGCATTTGCCAATATGTTTTTTGGCTTCAAGTCTCGATGAAACACATTAGCTGCAGGAGATGCAAATCCATTAGAAAAATTATCATATCCATGTAGCAATTAAAACAAGTCAGACTTAAGAGCACAAGCTTAAACGAGCAACAGTAAATACCTGTATGTATGTATTTCATGCCCCGAAGAAGTTGATAAAGAAAGAACTGGTAATGTTCTGGAGTCAAATCGTCATTTGCTTTAATAACCTGGTGGAGATCTGATTCCATGAGTTCAAAGACAACGTATATATCCTTGAATTCCCTTCTTGAAGGAGGCAACAAGATATGCTTGATTTCCACGATATCTGGATGACGAAGAAGCCTGAGAAGCTTAATTTCCCGAAGAATGCGTGTGGCATCAGAGACATGTTCAAAGATATCATTTATCTTCTTTATTGCGACTTTTTCTCCTAAGTGGGTGTCATAGGCAGAGCAGACTACTCCATAGCTTCCTTTGCCTATAACTTCCTCGATTTTATATCTGCTTCCTTCACCATATTCAGTGAAAAAATCTACATCTGCCTGCATTAGGTAATCACATATCTAAATGAAGGTGGAAATGAATATTGACTGATTCTTAGTAGATCTGAAATGAAGATGGAAGAAAAATAAAAAGGAGAGAATAACGATTTACAAACTATATCTGCCACGTATACTGATATGTGTTAATTATTTCACCTGAATTCAGTGAACTCTACTTGTCCTTAGTTGCACATTATTACAAGACCTTATATACCTCATTTTCATTAAGCTACTATAATTGTTATTCAATTAGAAATACCAGATATTATTAGAATGTCAACATAAACTAAGCAACAACCACTCATTGAGCAGT
This sequence comes from Plantago rigida, assembly GCA_036897825.1. Classification (NCBI taxonomy): domain Eukaryota; kingdom Viridiplantae; phylum Streptophyta; class Magnoliopsida; order Lamiales; family Plantaginaceae; genus Plantago; species Plantago rigida. The sequence continues at coordinate 2,752 of JAYMSR010001271.1, read as the reverse complement.
TCTAGGACAGACTTTTTCACGAGAATGTCGATGCTAGACATGTATTCTCCATTGCGAGAACAGGAAGGAAATGAGGAACAAACAGGTGACACGTAAAAAGTTTAGGGAACCGTGACAATTTCTCAAAGTGAAAACTACACTACCTCCAAATTTGATTAAATGAGAGCCCAAAGCTTCAATACTTTAAACTAAGAAACTGTGTTCAATAAGACGGTGCGCAAAGAAACTACGCGAACAGAGTCAATGCAGTAGCCATATCATATCATTAAGCCACATTATGGTACAGCCATTTAGCTTCACAATCTACTACCTCCCCTTTCCATGAGAGAAGACAATCCAAAAACATATTAATTAATTAAAAAAAAGTTATCATTACATTCTCACAATATGAGGGTGGCCTATCTTAGAAACTCTAAACAGGTAACGATTTAGAGTAAAAGGTCAAACTATAGCAAAACAAGAATGGGAAGGTTTACAGTTATCCATTATAGTCCGATGATGTCAAAAGAGTGTGAAAACAATAGTAGCCATTCAGTAGTCTCCAAATGCAAGGTGTCATGAATGAGATGATGAACAGATGGGAGTTAGGAACTAGTTTTCAGATGATCCTTAGCTAGTTAACTTCATAACATTCCAATGTGCAACAAGTTTAACAGATTACTCTTAGTCCAACAAAAGAAGGAATACCGATATACTCGGAACGGGGAATCAACCTCGAGGTGGGTGGGTTTGAAATAATTTAGTAATAGAATTTTATTCTGTGGAAAATAACACATAGGATCATGTATCCCAGAAAGCTAGGGAAGATTTACGGGAAAAAGAGAGGCGGAACTTCAAGTCAATAAGATCATAATTGGATCAGCATAACAGAAGAAAACAAATAGGTGGAACAACTTTGCCAGAAAGAAATTGTTATGACATGAAAGCTGCTGCAAGAAGAAATTACTGACGGTGCAAACCTGTTTGGTTCAAACACAGCAAGTTGCGAATTCGGGGGACTTTCTTATAAGTCACAATAGATATTCAGTTTGTTGGGTGACCAAATGTAGCATTGCATTTCATGCAACACACTAGATTCCAACCAAATATCTTTAACAAGACCAGACTTTCAGTAAGATAATCTAATTGGGACCCTAAGAATAGCTTCGACATGGTTCGACACAAGTAAGAAAGTCCATCTCCTTGTTCATCTATTGAGCAGCATTCAGCTGCTCAAAACTTATACATCCAGGAAAAAGTTGACATCATTTGATGACCTTCAAACAAGAGAAAACCAAGCATTTGAAGATCTATAAAATTGACAAGATCCAGAAATGGATTCAAGTCAAACATTGCGACCAGAGGACTCCAAATCTATTTTAAGCCAATACCTAGTGAACAGCTAAATTTGAAACAACAAGACAAATTAGTCCAAATCGATCCTCATCAATTGCTCTAATTCTTGAACTCAGAAATCCAAAGAAACGAATCTTTACAGTAAAAGTGCACATTGGAAACCGAACTAGGTTATTCAAAGTCACATTGAGAAACTATAACAACCACTGATGGAAATATGCCCTAACTCGAAAGGCATGGGATAAACAAACAATTGAAACATAAAGATTCACCTTTTTCCTATGATCAGACTGCATATTTTAGTCCAATAGCATCTGAAAACGAACAAAAGGATTGTAACACTGCGCAAGAACAGATCGCCAAGAAACCAAAGCTGAGCTTAATCCTGATCCAAGCAGAGAGAGTAAGTTGAAGAAATAAAAAGCAAGAAAATCCGGGATAATGTTTTGAAGCGAAACCTCGAATCTGATGATCAAAGGAAAGATGGAGAATGGTATCTTGGATGGAATTATTGCAGAGTAAAGGGGACTTGTGGAACCAGATAGATAGATAGATAGATAGATAGATATGTGTGTGTGTTTGAAGGAAAAGGAGTTTATTGCTAAATACTTGGCGATGATCTCTAATGTGTAATAAATATCTCTAAATTATTAATAATAATATATATAAAAATATGAGAAGTGGACGGTATTTAAATAATTTATTTAGATACGGACCTATATTGTAAATAAAATTATAGATGTTATTAATTCAAACATCTATCATCTCAACATTAATATTTTTTCATATTATAACAAAATTTATTTCGTTAACAACATAGATAGTTTGATTAATAAATTTTTTGATAAATTATATATATCGTTCATAATGAGACTTTGTGATAATATATATATAAAAAATTATCTAAATATAAAAAAGTGTGGGGTTAGAAAGAAAGCTAGCTAGCTATGCAAATGAAGAAGCTTTTTAGTTGAGACTTGAAAGAGAAAGGGGGTTCAACTTCAAAGTACAAAATGCATTTTTGTAGATTTTTATGGAGAGAGGGAATAGAATATTGTTGGACTAGGAGACTTTGGTCTTCTCCTACTTGGAGTTTCAACTTTCAAGAGAAACTAAGAGAGGAAGGTGAATTGACTGGAGAGGGGTGTGCATGGATACGATTCCAATATCGAATTAGTCCGATCTGAAATTTGTAAATTTGCTCAATCAAAAATTTAATCCGAAGTTACGGATCGGATTCGGATCAATCCGACTTCGGATTGGATTTTTTCAAATTTAATCCGAAAATTTTAAAATTCTAAAAAAATGGAATTTAAAAAAAATCAAATTTGTCCAAAGTCCGAAAATTCCGAAATGTATGAACAAGATTAACTTTCTTTTTAAATTTCCATCCACCCAGGATCGAGAAGAGAGACTG
>JAYMSR010001270.1:0-10603 GCA_036897825.1 Plantago rigida | reverse complement strand
CTCCACTAGCTACTATTTTCTAACAGTTCGGTACCACCTTTTTGGTAGTTGGTCATCTTCTAGCCACATTTCGGGAAATAATTACATAGACGCGTAATCAAATGTTGTAAACGTGAGTTTTGTAGAACTATTCCCACATTCCAGGCACGATTACACACTATGTTCACATTGCACAAGGAACTAATTATCATACAAAAACAATCAAGGTTCGGATACTATTAACTTGGAAGAGAGTTATTTCCATATTCGGGGCAAGAACATATGCCCTCACCAGACACAATACATGAGATCCTGTGATGGGACCCACATGGATAGCATCAAAAAAGGGTTCGAAAGGGTATTCCTGCATGCTAATTCAACTCATCAACAATTACACCGTGACGCAACTCAAAACTTGCCCTGCGGTCCCGCATCGTGTCTCTTCGATCAATAATATCACCCAGCACTTCAACTTCAAAGGTAGTTGGAGCGAGCTCTCCTCCTTCGCCTTTAGTTCAAACATGTGTGGCTCGGCAACTCTCAGCAGAGAACTTGAGGCTGAAATCAAGCTTTCCCTTCGTATTGGTAGTTATTTTTGTAATCATTCTGCAGTGTTGCAAGAGTGCTTCTGCAAGGGCCCTCTACAGAACCGAGAGGGAATTAACAGAACAAAGGAGCACAAGTTACACATTTGGTAATAAAACTCATGATTTTACTTGGCATGAAGAGATGAAAGCCTACTTGATTGGTAATGAGGTTAAACACAAATAGCTTACCTCCAAATGTTGTATGAAGAAGTTGAAGATCATCGGCAGAGCAGGAGTCTATCAAAGCGTATATGCCGGGCCTCAAAGATTCATCTACTTCCCTAATAGTTGGGAAATTCAAACAGAGAGTAAGTTGTCATCGTCCGACTATGAATATGTGGCAACAAACCACTCAATCAAGAATGTGGTTTATTTTTTCATTTGTCCTACCCCATAAAAAGATGCACTATCGAAGTTCTATAGTTCTTACCTGAACTCTTTTACACATGGCACAGTAAGTTGATGTTACAAACATTTCATTTAGTTCGTAAGGTACACATAACAAATTAAGTTTTAATCTATGCTCAGACTTTACGTAAAAGAGAATATGTAGCAGTTAGAACAAAGTAAATAACAGAGAAGGGTAGAGGAATTACCTTATGATACCACGCCTGGCCGGCCCAAATCCACAATAAACCCAAACGTAGCTAGACAAAAATAAATATGAGCTTTGTCCAAATATATCCTTCTGCTGCCGCAGCTTTTGTTTCAAAAGGAAAGATGGTGTCAGCTATATAGCAGACAAGATAACAGAAACGAACTGCACAGTAGCAAGTTGCATAAAACTTGGGACTTAAACAACACAGTCAAATTTGCATGGGTCCATCGTGTGGTTAAACTATCAGTCAAAAGGTAAATTATAAGGTCAGTGTATTGTATAACACCTGAATAACTTAGTTTTGGGACTCCACAAGTATATGTCAACAATATAGTTGATCAGACTACACACCCATACCTATACTTCACGCCTATGCGACATGAAGCAACACTCATTCTCATTAGCAATATGTAAAAAAAACTTCAGTTGAATGAAGATAAGTTGTCTGGAATTGCTCATCAACCTCCAAATGTCATACGTCTACCATTTATGTTACTAATAATAAAAGAGACTATTAGTAGTATTGCAGCAAATATGCATGCAGAGAGCAATTAACTTCAACTATAACCAATTTTAGCAAGTGAGACACCAAGTCCACACAGATCTGCAAAAGTCGATATAGGCACAAATCAAAGGCATTGAAACCAATAGTTTAGGCCAGGCAGAGCGACAAACATAGACTAAAACCAGCAATCGTCCCATCTATCACATTTGGAGCCAAAGTTTGCATTGAGAGAAATTCGTCAGCATGAAACAAGCCCAATAGCAAATTGAGATTTCAAACAAGCAGCAAAGCAACTTGATGAAACTAGTAAATAGAAAAGCACCTCTTCATAAACTCGTCGTAAACAAGCGGCACATTTAACAGCCTCCTGTACTTCCCATGCCAAAGTACCATGTCCCTACCACAACTGGATCAGTATTTACAATCTCCAAGCAATGAAGGAGGACACTGACAGAATCTTGAAGAAGAGCTATGCTTTGACGAGACTCGCTGCGAATCAAAGAATGGAGAGACACTGAGATTGATTCTAAGAAGAAAGTTTTGAGCACAAAATAGAAACTATAACAGGTTGCAAATATCAAAGCTGTGATCACACAATGTGGATAGAGATGCAGCATACTTGTTATGATGTTTAACAGCAGTACATAATAAACGGCAGCATCCAGCATATAGCTCCATGGAAAACTTCTTATCTACAGCACTATTGTTTTTGGTAATTCCAGTCGGGGTTATAAAAAGAAAGCTGGGAAGCTGAAGATGGAGAAATTGTTGAAATAGTGCCCCAGGTACACGAAGCGTCTGAGATATTTGGCCCATTTCTATCTGAAAGAAAGTGGGTTTCCCAGAAATTGTTGCCAGCGTTCCAATACACATGAGAATAACTGAGCCAGGATCAGGGCCCGCATTACTCTGGGTGCAATTAGCATCTCCAAGGAAGACAGAAGGAGCTTGTAAATGCAGGATGACATTGAAAAGACAAGCAACAAAGCTCTGAATGTGGCCTTTGATCATACTAAAACGTTTATTGCCTGCCACAAAAGAAAGTGTCAATCAAATATTAAATAAACCACAGAACTATGTTGGATATTTGATGCACCGGCTCTCAGAACAATGAAACATTAGTCCTCTTGAATTTATAAGTTGATTGGTTATATTAGAGTAATAATTTAGGTCATCCTTTTTTTCTGCGGTCAAACCACCAATTTCAAAGATTATTTTCACATTGTATCACTTCACACCCCTCAAAGCAAATGCAGTTGCCAAAGTGGAGTTCCACATGCCATTTTAACAGGGTATAATAGAGGTCCCTTGTGTTACGTTGCAGCAGGGCATGGATGAAACAAATTATGAATGGTGTTAGAAGCACAAATTTGAGAAAATTACCTGCTGCTAATTCAAGAATCAGATCTAAGCAATCAACGCCTGCAGCAACAAAGGAGGCAACCTCTCCTATATATGGACTTTTGATAACTATTTCATAACTTGTTGAGCAGCCTTCCTGAACCCCAACCAAAGCTCTCTCCACAGACTGAATGACAGATAGTAAATGCAACTCACACGATTCTTTGACATATGTTGCAAACGACGTCCTCAACCTTCGCTTAAACTCAGCCAGTTGACTTAATGTAACAGAACAAGTTTCTACGTCATTACTTGGCATCTTGGAGGTTAAACCTGTCTCTTGAGAAGCCACCTTTGCCTCCTTCCCTTGTATTAATATGCATTTTCCAATTGCTTTTATGTGTAAATCGACAAGCTCAGCATAAAAATCTGTTGACGATATAGGATCGATCAGTGGAAAGTAACTACCTAACACTTCAAGAAATTCCACCGCCGCATTTAAACAATAAAAGTTAAATAGATGTGGCATTTCAGTGCTGCTCGCAAACTCCAACAGAAGAAAGTCAGAAATGCCTACTACAATAGGAAATAAGCCCGGAGAAAGGGATTTCACTCCAGTCAGCAAATTCAATCTCAAAATAGCTGAACAGGCAGAAAACAGCTGCTGAAGAAACAAAGCAGACTCGGCATTTTCACCACTCACCACTTCCATTAACAACGATTTCCTCAAATATTTTCTCACAGTTCTAACCTCAGCTTCAAAAGTTTCAAGTTCCTGGATATTAGAGGGTAATACCTTGTCAGCAGGGATCATCTCCCCTTTGTTGGAAGCATCATCAGATGCATCACAGCCACCAAATGAAGCAGCTCTTGACCCTGATGTAACACCGCCACATATTGTCAAGTTGAGAGTGTGATCATTCTCAAGGAAGAAAGCCTTGAGAAGAAAAGTTACAGAATCTATGCATGATGCTAAGCATGGATCTATATTGGTCAGTTCCACAAGGTAGCTTGAATTCTTTATGTGGGTGTTACCATCAACTACATTTTTGCTGCCAAATGTAGAAACCAGGCCCTGCAATACTCCCTTAAAGGAAGCTAGTATGGATGTCAACTTGTTCACCTCATGAAATCCAGCTGAGCTTTCTACTCTTTTGTCATGAGGCACATCCTTGAAACTACTAAGTGAGATTTGTATTTGATCACTTATTGCTTCCACCAGCTGAAAGAAATTTTTCGAGTTGTTACCGACATGACGACCGTTTTCTAATGCGTCTGACTCCACAATGTCAGAACCTACTCGTTTTCTCTTCCTGCGAAGCTTCTTAGATGATCTGGTTGAGCATTGAAACCAATATCTGCTTACTGTCTGGAATATATTAGATGTGTGGTCCATCAGTGAATATGTTGCAACTTTTGCTTCAAAAACAATCTCTTCTGGAAGTGAATGTTGAAATCCAACGACTACAGACAATGACTTTAGGAGCCATAACAGAGGAAAGGAGCTTTCAGAGAGAGCAGAGGCCAACACAGGTTGACGGCCAATGACCATATTCATACAAGAAGCTGTAGTTAGAAACTTCAAAACCCTTCGACAGGACACAAACAATCGGAGGATCTCATAAAGACTGGGTGAGCCTGATGCTTCGTACCAACCTAACATGATGCCAACCAGAAGCCTGAAATACAGAGGCAAAATTTACTCGATGTTTAGACAGTACCAGGAGCACAGAGGAGAAAAGGTTAATTGAGACTGTAGATATGTCAAACGTCCACAAATTACTTAAAAGTAGTCAACAACTTAGTCTAAAAGGGTAGTTGTAGAGACAGATTGGGCCCAGTACATAAGGTGCTGGGGCGGTTTACTTCAGTTAATAATTATGTAGCGATGTATCTCATCAAAAAAAATAAAGGTGGAAGAACGCCACTCTTACCTCTCAAGGTTGAGAATGCAGGTAATGTACAATGATGATGATTTTGAACTCAGATATTCTCTAGGCAGTTGTGTCACGAGGGCAAGCAAACATTGACATCTAACAAACTCTGGGCTAGTTTGTCTTGCGTGAAACTTAGTTGGCACCATATTTGGCTCTAACCATGCTAACTTGCCACTTCCCACATAAGGTACATGTTCAAGAGCATTCATGACGTCTGCCCAATCAGGTAACTTGCTCACTTCAACTCCAGAATTACATACAGATAACACTGAATCCTGAAGGACTTTGCAGAGCCTTGATGCCATATATCTGTGGATGGACTAAGATTACCAAAAGTGAAAACATGACCAGAAAGAACAATAATGCAAGCAACCAACGACAATAAACAAAGGAGAGCCATAGAATAAGACAGCATGGATTCTGTCCTCAAACGTGAAGGTAAGCAACATGAAGACAATGTGTCATCAAGTATATTATAAGTATTGATCATTGAAATTCATCCCCTCCACCCACCCACCTTACTACCTGATTTCCAGTGATTCAGTTGGAACCTTGTAGCAACTCAAATTCAAAATATTAAAATGAAATATTGATTAACTGCCATTTCATAAACCGATATTTACTTGTGCTATTACACCTAACATTTTGCTGTGCTGGTGTAATTGCACTAGGTGATGCTCCTCTTGAATTCTCAATGTCTAAGACAATTATGATCTCGCAATCTCAAAGGAATGTATAGTTTCCTGATTATTTACAAATAGTTGATGTCTTGCACATGTCAGAATAACTTATTGACAGCTAAATTTTGCTTGTTCAAAATACTGTTAATCAAATAATGGCGTCTACATCTTTATCTTGAAATAATATTTTTTTCAATCTCGACTCTGGAAGAGATCCTCTTCAAGGAGCAGCATATGTGAAAGAACAAGGATCATGAGTAGAAAAATTGCTTCTGTAAGGAATAGATATTAAAAAAAACATAAGCTAATAAAACTCTTACTCTTTGTTCATGTGTGATGGTGTTGCTCAGAAACTTCAGTGTAATTTGATGTGCAGAGACTCTTTTAAGGAAGCTCGCCTTATCAGCATTACAAATATCTGTATGGACAATTTTGTCACTTTCACACAAAAGGAAAGCCTCAATTAGAATTGTAATAAACTTTTTCATGTCCTTCTTGGCAGCATGAGAGCACCAAAGATCAATGTCTTCACAAATTATCCACCACAGTGTTAATGGCAAATACTTTAGATCCAGGTAACCTACAGCAAAATCTGGACTGCTATAATCACGCAGGCCTAGAAAGATTCTGTCATCAATCGCACCATCAAATGAGGGATGATATATCTGGTCCTTATCCACAGTTAAAATATATCTTAGAATGAACTTTGTCAGATCCACAGCTTCTTGCTCTATGTTCGCAGCACAATTCTTCCATTTCCTGGTTCTCTTACGATAAGATGACAATTCACTAGTTTCTTTCAACTCTTTCTGACACAGAGTTTGGTTCCACTGAAGCATGTATTCAGAAGACTTAACTAACAAATTCAAATCAGCAAGTCTCTGGAGAGCCATGGCATGTAATACATAGGACAGGGGTGGACAAATCACAACAGCATCTTGAATATAAATATCTGAAACTGAATGTAAAATACTTAGAAGTGGGACTGAAGGAAGGAGAGTCCAGGTAAAAAATCCTTCTTGAGCACAACCAGACATTTCCATCCAATCCTTCCAAGAGTATGCTGTGAAGGAATCGTCTATTACTCCCAACTTCTTTTTTAAAGCATCGGGAGGCATAAGGCTGATGATTTGCTGGAATAAGCATCTGCAGGACAATAACAAACGGAATAGGAACACAAGGATCCAGCATGTCGACATATTATCATGTTGAATCCCCTCACTCGAACTTTGTCCATCAACAACAGCAGACAATTTGTCGGTACGGTTTGGTAGTGCCAAAATCAACCTACTCGCACTAGGGCGTACAGACTTGATAAGATTTACCAAAGAAGCACAAAAAAGAGAACTATTGCCAGAACTCACTGAGACCGAGTCTAAAATGATTGTATACATGTCAGACAACACCTTACCGAGGACTTCGGCTTGCAGACAAGAACGGCGAAAATCAGATTTATTTGGGTATGAATGTGAACCTTCACTCAGATTGGCAATATGATGCTCCAAATTTATCCACTCCAGTGATTCTGTTATTTCTGAGTTTAACTGCCGAACTAATCCAGCTGCTTGCCCTTCTGGTATGACTTTAATAGCGTTGCTGAGCGAAAGCCTAAAGCCCGAAGAGCACAGCAGCTTGCTCAATGAATTTGAATAGGAGGAACTGCTATGTGATGGGATGCACACACTGTCCCCAAGAAGTATTGTGGTATTCTTCACTGCTCTACACAGAGCAAATATAGAGGAATTCACCTACACTATTAAATATATAATTAGAAATCTGATGTCTATACTCTTACACCAAAAAACAAAAGGATAAAAAGAAAAGAAATTAACAAAAAATAATAATTAATTGCTGCACTGCACAAAATAGAAAGAAAAAGAACATTTGTTCTATGGTTTCAATGGGCAGGCAAAATCAAATAGTTTACGGCAGAGATCTATCATTCGGAGTTAAATGAAACATTACATCATGAACTTCAGAGAGCAACCTCTAAGTCGAAGAACTACACATGTATTATTTTATCAAAGTTCATGAAACTAGCACTATTATTGCTTTTAATGAATAACACCATGAATACCAGATTCAAATTTTAGCACTAGGTAGCTTACATCGTACAGTGTAAGCAGTATAATACACTATTACATTGAACTTTAGGCTTCAAAAATCTTTGTCATGCATCAGAGAAAAGTCATATGTTCGTTGTAGTAGACAATGTTTTACGCTTTGAACAAACATAATTACACAATTATAAAGGTGAAAACTTAAAAAAAATTGACTCCAACCTGCCGAAGTTCGCTGTAAAGATCAATAAGCTTGCATCCCAGGCTCAATATATCTGGGAACAGCAGGGCCTCATCCAAATCAGTTGAACTAAAGCTGCAAGCAACAGAAGAGAAGACCATAGTCCATAGGTTCTCTAGATCGTCGCCAACAACCTCATATTCAATATCTAATAAATTATGTACTGTGGCAATGAGCTCCTTCCATGCAGAGATCAAGAGATCTCTGCATGAATTTTCATCTGACTCGATTTTTGATGTTTGCATATGAGTGATTCTGGTAGAAAATGACATGATCGTAACATAGATTAACCTCAGAAAGTTTTTGAACGCTCCTTCAGAGAGGTCCTCTGTTCTTATATATATCTTGTCATGATTTAAACTAGCAAGTAAGTTACCGATGGATCTTAGAGTGCTGACAACATGCAACAATATATCTGCGGCTGCCACGTCAAGCTCAAGGTATTTATTTACATCAGCTAATAGACATTCCATAATCTTCACAAAATAATCAAAGATTGACTTGCGCAGTTCTGCATCCATATTGGGGTATCCTGGTTTCTTTTGCGGAACTACAATTCCTCCAGGAAATTGGGTTACGAGAACATGACTACTATGACTGCTATCAGATTCTCCAGCGACTCCTCCATTGGCCATTGCTCCCTTATGTTTTATAGCACAACTGACAAATAAGTGAAGCATATAACCCAGCCCAGCCATTGAAAAACCTTTCTTCTCGGACACTATCTTCTCCACCTTACCAAATAGGTGTTTATGATAACTTGTATTTACCAAATTTTCCACCTTAGCTGCAGCATCTGAAGAATCTCTGTATTTAGTAGAATTCTGTGAGCTAAGAAAACCATCAATGTGAGTTGAGTGAAACAAACCCTGGGCTAAAACTTCTTCAACCAATTTAGACAAATTTGTGTATACCTCATTGTTATCTGGAAAAGAACTTGAACATGATTGATATAGCAAGTGCTTCAGAGGCTTGAGAAGTTTGTCAATAAACTTACGGAATCCTATTTTATCTGTTGGATGGACCCTCAAGAACTTAGCTAATGACTCAAGCAAATAACATGTTAGCTGCAAGACAAATTTGCCAAACTGGCTGCTAGCATGCTGATCCACAGGAACTTTCACGATAAGCCGGAGCACTTCTTCCATGAGAGATATGCATGAGTCTAAATCCACATTTGCTACTCCACCATGAAATGTGAAAACCAATGCGACACAATCGAGGACAACATTATACAATTCCATCCGTTGACCTGAGAGATTTCCTTCAAAGCACACAGACACATCTTTTACGGAAAACGATGCATCTGCCACAATGCGACGAATAACACCTAACAAGTCCTTGTGACAAGCCAGTGAAAGGCGAAGTTTTTTCGACTCTTCCAGGCAGAAATGTAAAATCTTCCAGCATCTAAGATCAAAACATGAACCCGGAGTCTCAAACAGATCTTCCTTTACTTTAGCTCCCATTTCCTTGTCAGATTCAAACAATACCTTCTGAACCCATTTTTTCATGGAAACTAGTGCCCTTGACATATCCACCACTTGCTTGGGCTGGTCAGTATCATCCGTTGGGATGTTAATGCTCGACTCAACAAATTCAAAAGCCAGATTTATCTTCCTGCAAAGCATATAACAACTCTCTTATCATGAAACACGGAAGCAATGCCCGTAAATTAGAAAGCAAGTAATGAAGCAATAGAAAGGGAAACAACCGACAAAACCTCATAAAAAAAACTAGGCCATTCATCACAAATTCCCATCAATTGGGTCACTAGAATATAGCTAAATGCAACAATGGAATGATTCATTACACTAAAAAACTAATCTTTTTCCCATATCTGCTCGTCTTTTCTTACTTCAACAGGTAACCAATAGTTCAGCTTTAGCTCAACACTGACATAAACTGAGAAAAGAACTAAAATTAACACTACTACGTACTCTGCAAGGTCCTTGATTTCTTCCTTGGATTTTTCCTTGGATTTCTTCTTGGATTTGTCCCTGAGAGATAAAATCAGCTGCAAATTCCTCCATGGAGAATTTACATCGTCAAGGTGGACTTTTGGTGCTTCTTTCTCTATAATCCGGGGAGCTTTAGAAGGTTCTCCTTGTACCTGTTCATCTTCGGTTCTGTTTTTCCTCTTCAGCTTCTTCTTGGTATGTTCTTTCGCCATAGTAGCTGGTGAGAATTTCAGAGGTCTGGAGGAAGAAGCAACAGAGGTTTAGGGTTTATCAGTAGCTCCGGTTTTACTAAACACCGGTTTAGCTGATTCCCTCAAGTCCTTGATGCGGCGAAGCCTTCACTTAATTAATTAACGAATTAGTACCAAACCGTTATTAAAAATTGCATAAAACTTCTCACTTATTATTTTTTAAGTGTGTAAGATACACTCTCATTAAGTACGGTTATAGATGTTTGTTTACATTTTCTTACACCAAATCAACAAAAATAAACTCATAATTATTATTAAAAACATGTACAAAATTCCATGAAATTCTTATAAAGTCATTGGGACCCATTTACATTAATACTAAATATACATGATGAATGCGTAGTGTGTGCAGTTGGACTCGGTAGTCCAAATTTTCGAAAATATTAAATAACTAAAATTTGAGCTATTAAAATTGTAAAGCTCTATTTTTTCCCTCGTTAAATGAACAATATAAATCGATCAC
>JAYMSR010001269.1:0-10605 GCA_036897825.1 Plantago rigida | reverse complement strand
GTTTAGTGAGTAATTAATTAATCAATTGGTTTGATGGAGACGACAACTTATTATTAGTGCACTAGACTAGTCAATCGACTTGGAGGTGACAACTTATTATTATTAGTGCACTAGACTAATAATAAGTCCGATGGGATGGGATTGGAATTGATTGTATACGTAAACATCTGATGTAATATCGAATTGAAGAAAAAAAATTACTAGACTTTTTCCTTTTGAGAATTTAATATACATGGCATATTTATATATTTCTTTGGGATCATGCTTGTAACTCCAGCTCCCTAACTACTCGATCAACATGGAAAAAAAGACTAGACTAGTCATTGTATAATTTGATACTCTCATGCAAAATTCATGCAAAATTCATCAATTGTTTTGCTGCTTGTTTAATTGTTTTGTGCATGTTCTGCTGAGCTGATGATGATGGTGGTTAATACATCATGTGGTGGTACAGAATTTGAAATGATTAGATGTTAAAACTTAGAAGTGTGCTGTACTGTATTACAGATGGGTAGTGAAGTACAATAATTTGTGTATGGTAAGAAAGAGAGACACATGAGTGTCATGTGAAGTTTATTGGGAATTGGAGATGCTCGGGTACTACTACTTTGTCCTAGTAATTGATGACCCTCGCGTAGGAAGAGGACATGCAAATTCGGATTAATCACCTTCCGGTCCATTCTATAAAAAATCAATAAATGTGTTGGATGACACCTCAGAGCCATTGGATCGGCATGGTTGTTCTTGAATTTTATTTTGACAGGTACGTCATCCTCATCCTAAGGACCAATACATGTTTTTTTATGCACACTAAAAAACAATTTTAGTATTCCTCATCATAAGATTAATCTAAATCAAACGCGTCAAAATTTGAAGTTATTATGAATGTGAATCACTATAAGAGAGTAATTGATGGGTAATTTAAAATCATAAGAAACTGTTGTAGTATTAAAAATCAACCCACTCAGTCCGACTTAACAATTTCGACCGCTATTTATATAAAATGCAGACCAAGTCCGTTCTTAAAACCACTCAGTTTTTGTCCGAACCAAACCACCACTTTGTTCTTTAAAAAATTCAATCTGTGATAAAATATGATATTCTAATTTAATAATCCAATAATATTTTTAGACTTGAGGAAATGCAACACACTGACACATGATTGTTGATTTTTTTTCTTTATTTTTATATTTAATAGTATATGTTATTTATGTGTAAATTTGTGAATATAAAGAATATATTGACTTCATAGTTGTTATAGGAAAAGTTGTTTGTGGGCGATTTTCACACAATTTGTGGGTTTATACCTCAGTTCTAGCGAAAGGATACATTCGTCGGCCAAATGGACACTGTCGGAACCATTAGTTCGAAAATCGCTGCAATTGAAGCGGATCGACTAGGCAATGATAGCAAATGGGAGATTGAGGATTCCACCATCATGTCACGGCAGGCACTAGTGCATGATTGATATCTAAAGGTATATATTCCGGCAGACTTCCTTGCCCGGATAGCAAGCTCGAGTTTCAGCAAGAAGTAGTTCCCATTCCCTAGTTCATGTACCCCTAGGGCGATGACTTGTAAAATTGTGCATCACCAAAATCACACCTTGTATATTTTGTAATGTAATAAAATGATTACGTCAAGAAAACCCTGCCTCCTTTACAATTCCAAATTCATAGATGAATAACTGACCTGAAAATAGTAAAACAAGCAATCAAACTAAATTTGCATTGCATATTGCTGGTAGTGACTAGAAGGATAATAACCCTTTACCACATGTTAAAATAAGAATAAGAATGTGACCAACTATCTCTCATGCCAACTCAATCACATAAAAGAACCAAAGAGAAACAATTTATAATAAAAGCTCACACCTTTATTGGCTAAACAACAAACAATAAGTTACATTTGTTTCTGTATACAGTTTCCATCCTTGCACAATTATATACCCTACAAAGCCTGAAGCTGCAACTTCAATTCCTATCAATCTGCTAATCCGATCACTGGGAGAAAAAATGAAACACAACAAGAAAACCAAGAAGAAAAACCATAAACTCATCACCAAAAAAGAATATCAAGTAACTAATTCAGCCAAAACAAAAATCAACAAATTCCTATCTATGCAAACTTTGTAGATGTATCGAATCTCACATTCGTCCATTAGATACAGACAAAGAATCCAAGAAGCAGCATCAGCTAAAAAGGCACCGATACTGTCCATGCACGCAAAGCAACCGCTACTTTTCTGTATAAGGGAGAGCAGAGCATCTCCATGTTCCTTTCAACATGGAAGCAATCAAGTTCGGCAAACATACAAATCAACATCCCTGATTCTCAAGGACTTAGAATAACTGAAGCGACATTTTAAGCTTATTCTGTTTCCATTTGGGCAATTTGTAGAAAATATCCCTTGTCAATCCAAACTTCTCCTTGAATTCAGCTGAAGACAGATAAGTCTGCGAAATAGTATACCCGTATTAGAAAACAGACAACTGCACAAGAGATAAGCCATCAAGAAGATAGTTTCTTTAAACATGCAGAAAGGCAAGGAGAGGCACCAAGATCCTCTACTACAAAATTCATGCGAAAATAGAAGCGTACAGGCTCTATATAACAGAGCTTTAGTTCAAAACCCATGCAACATAAAACCCAACATGCCCATTCACAAAAGTTACAACGAAATCTCATTATCCCAATTTTACAGACTAATGGCATTTAACCCCTTTGTAATTAAACTTGAGGCAATTTATTTGTTTTAAAAAAAAAGTTGCAAGAAGCTAAACCTGATAGGGATAGTTTGCAAGGATGAGGGGGTCAACAGCAGATTACATGGTTAATAGTCTATTATGATAAAGAAAATCAACAAATGTGCAAAAAAGTGTGCCCAAAAATATAGGGGGAAATTCAAATATCCTTTTTTTAAAGGTAAGGAGGGGGTTGAAATGCCATAACTACTATAGGTTTCATCATGAAGAGGCCACCAAGCTATGTGGAACCACAATCCCAATAAGTACCTCTCGCTTTGTAACATCAATATCTGAAACCGGATCAGTAGACGGTGTCTTAAGACGCTCATATGGATATGTGGTGACTCCTTCCTCATCCTCAGCTTCACCCTCCTTGACATCTTCCTCTATGGTTTGGGGCTTGGGCTTTGGTTCTATTGAGTTCTGCCGAGAAATTGCCTCCAACTTTTGTTTCTGTACCTCCGGACTCACTTCAACATGACGAAAGCAAATTAGTGTAAATAATCCAAAATACATACTTTGAATTATAGTTGTAAGATCCAGTGTTTTTTCTGGTCAGTTTGATAACTCATATGGCCAGTCCAGAAGAAATTAAATTACTTGGTACTTGGTAGGAAGAAAGACCACGATCTCAAAGAATGAATGAACGCATGAACGAACAAATGAACAACAACAATAACACATAGTCTATCAAGGACGGACTTATGTTCTCAAGTATAAGAGCAATGCTTTTAAAATATCAATAATGTTTTCCAAGAGAACATTTTTATATGTATAACACCGATGATCTTACTCAGTAAAAAACCCTAATGTTTCTAACTAGACTATAACAGTAATGTTTCTTGGTCCTTTTAGTCCGTCTACAAAGGTCCCAGGAGACTTACTCCAACAACAATTACGAAAAAATGGATGAAAGCCTAATAAGTATTCGCTCCGTCTCAATAAAACTTCCATTTGCAATTTTGGCAATCCCAACAGAAACTTCTCATACCTAAAACAGAGCTTCTATCATTCTTTATTCAATCTCTCATACTCTATCATTATTTATTCATTATATCTCACTATCATTATTTATTAATTCACTCCCATACTTTAACCATAATACTTTTGTTCATTTTTTATTCAGTATTCACATTATTTACTTGTTCCTGTCTCAATATCCAGGCACAAAGGAAACCGAAAGTTATATTTGGAGTAGCTTGCTACTTGGTCCCTTTGCACATCCCACAATAAAAAAGGGAACTAAAACAAAGTATCCTTCAAACTGTCAAAACCAACCGATATTGAAGAGCTCTGAAGTTGTACCTATTGGAGAACGGGGTATGGAAGGTTTCTGAGCAGGTGGTGATTGTTCAAAACTTGCAGTTAATGCACATAAAGTTGCTGATCTCGACGACAATTTTGCTGCATCTGGCGTCACAGATTTTGGATATAATTTTCTCACCACTGGAGGAGTTGACAAATTCCTAGCATTGGGATTCTCGAAATTGGCAGCTAGAGCATTGAATGCAGGAGACTTGCCTCTAACACGAACTCTGTCTGGGCTAAAAGACATGCTTCTAGAGCGCGCTTGAGATTTCTCCGGTGCAGCAGACCTTCCACTATATGAAGTGGGCGGTCTCCTTTTGGGTTTCTGTCACGGTACATATAAAAGATTCAAACATATAACATACAGTGAACTTGTGACTAATTTATCAAACACACTAAAGCAGGATACATGCACATACAAGAACAATTTCTTCCTTCGGGTTATTCACAATTGCAGTTCTCCAAGTACTAATGAAAAATGAGGAAACTCTCATCTGACTTTATTATATCAACTAGTTTTGTTACATTATTTTGCATGAAAGAATGAGAAAACAAAAAACAAATATAAAAATACTTAAATATAAATGTGTAGAATAAAAAAAAAGAATTGTTTACGAAAGAGTGAAAAAAACCCATCTAATATCTAAAAACAAACTACTGAAAGGTAGCTGATTCAATTGATTTTGACCCATGAAAAAGAAAGAAAAAAACACATTATTCAATTATCTACTTTATATTTCATGCCCTGTAAATTTTATTAATTTGTAATTTTCGCACGAACTTCAAGATATTTTTTAATGTATGACTAAATTATTATTAAAAAAAAAGAACTTGACACATTTGTTTTGTTCGGTGCACGTATAATGTGCACAAATATACTAGTCGTACAATTTAAAATTGTCATCAACTACTTTCTATCAGGCAGCGTGGAAATGTCTTTTGGCCACAATGGAGACCTTAACAGAAAAGAAAGAATCGATATTGAAAATGAAAACAACCAAAACTAAAAAGGAAAAGAGGAATGATTATGGGCCAAACTTTTTAACGCCCCTGTGAAGGTGGTGACACATACAGGCATTTATTTCTCATGTCCAAGTTAGCTTTACCTGCTAACTTCACACACTTGTAACGAAAATTCGCATCTAGTACTATGTAAGATATATATTTTCCAGATTGAGTTTAACCAATTCCACTTGGATATCCTCTACACTAATCATGTAAAAAGAGCCATTTTAGCAGAAATGGTGCATCCATAATCTAGTCCATAGTCCAGTTGAGAGATTTATCAAATTCCAGCCTATAGGAATTCGTCTAGACCAACCAAACCTCACAGACATAAATTGGAGCAGAAGGATAAGGAGACTTACATCCACCAATTGAGTGCCTCCATGCTTAATAATAGCAAGTTTTCTTTGAAAAGAATTGCCATGCATCTATAACCAAAAATATTACAAAGTATTATATAAAGCTTTATATCCTGTAGTGCATACAAAGCAGATATCTCAAAGAAAACTTACAGCAAACTTTGTGGAGTCCCAAGTAAAAAATCTTGTAAAAAATGTTGGCTCACCCCCCTCTGTAATAACATATATTGGAGAATGTGTAGATAATTTCTCAAGAAGAAAGTCGCACTCTAGAAATTTCTGTTGAAAGCAATAATATGAAAAGGATTTAGAATAGAGCATCAACCAATTTCAAAATTAAGAGCCGCAAGAACCAAAGTCACAAAATAGGGGACAAATTTGTTTCAACAAGATGGTTGGTTTAATTGCAATATATAAATTGAAGTTGAACTAAGTTACATCATAACTTTAGTTAGACACTGCATTATCACCGAGTCAAATGCACGAGAAGTTTAAACTCACTCCTTTATAAAGAATTAACCAACAAACTGCAATCAGAAAAGTATTAGAATGATTAAGGTACCTAGTTCCATTCAGTATATCCTAGCAGAATGTATTGCAGATAGGTATTCAGACAAATGGCAATGACAATTGTTGCCTTGAACTTAACTGAACTAAGTCACTAACTAACAAATCCTACAAGTCACAGATTACAAATCTAAACTTACACTTACAAATGAGAGATGCCAATGATTTTGAGTGCACTTCAATAAAGTCGCAGACTTGCCGCAATAAATTATTCAGGACAATAAAACTCGGTCAATATCCAATTACTATGAGACTAGTAGAACCAGGACCAAGAAAGAAAAGGAAGACAAAATAAACAACCAAACAAAAACATGCATGGAATAAACTAGGCCTGCATGTATAAACACATCTCCACATACAAACACATCGCAAATAATGCATTAAATCTTCTTACTAAATCATAATCGAAGAGTTAAATAAAAAAACTAAATTGGAATTTACCTCCCCAATAATTAAGGCATTCATCTTATTCTTAGATTCCACTTGTTTTCCTACCCAGACATAGATATCTGAGTGGCAGTCAAGAATGAATATATCTTCAGTCATCAGATCGTCCTGGTCAAAATTGTAAACCTCTTTCACCTGAAGAGGATATTATGATGAATGGTTAGGGCCTAGGGGCAATAAGAATACATTAAAACAGAAGCATAAAAATGCCGACACAAGACAGTGACAGTGACAGATAACTAAAGATCTAAAACAAATTTTGTTGTGCATAAAAAATAAAGAGCCACGAGAAATACGTTACCTTCAGATCTCCTGAAACCACCGTGATATTCAGCCGCAATTAATACAACAGATCAATGAAAGAAATAAGTCCGAAGAAATGATATGTTAATATACATCAAATATGTATACTACTAATATGTAAAGAAAGTAAGTTAAATCATACCCTTTGATAAAGTACAGGAAAATAGATGGGGATCGCTTTCAAGCTCTCTTGCGATTTTCTGGTTTGGGTACTCAAATCTTTTACCTAGCATATCCCAAAACTGCTCAGATTCAGCACCTTCTTTTTGCAGTCTAGACTGCACGTTTGGCTGCAAGAAGACAGTAAGGAAAAGGTCACATGATGTAGGTTTGAGAGAAAAATCTTGGCAACAAAAACCAGAACCATCCGTGTGTAATTTAATACTCACCCCGTCCCAGAACAAATGGCACATTTGATTTTAGGCACGAAGATTAAGGTATAAAGTAAAAGTAGTGGTTAGTGGAGACAAAGTAGATTGGCAGTATGTGGCTCAAAATGAGTGGTGTACAAGTTACCAAAATGGAAATGTGACATTTGTATTGGGACAGATATAAACGGAATATGTGCCATTTGTTCTGGAACAGAGGGAGTAGAAACTATTTTCTTCTTTTTTCCAATATGAAGGTTGAAACAGACACAAAGGTACACAAAATTCTTGACTAAATGAGGTACTGTATGTGACAATCGAGAAGCTTAATCACTGATTGATGAACTATGATTACTGATTAGGTAAAGAAGATATCCATAATATGCATCAGATTACAAAATAAATAGCTAAGCAGGTTATTATCACCATCACTGTACAAAGTTGAGGTTTTTTATGAGCCTGGAATGTTGATTGGAGGATAGGCCGTGTCCATTCTGAAATTTAACCTTAATTAATTTAGGAGACTTACTTACTGCTGACTTCCAAAGAGAAAAGACTATAATCTAAGCTTTGCGAATGACTTGCTGCTGTATGCAGATGGGATGAAAAAGTCAACGATGATGTTGATAAAGGATTTTTGACAAGTTCCCTTGGTTTCTGCACTCAAAACCAATCAACGAAAAAAAGAGATATACTTTGGAGGGATACCGGAGGTAAAAGTGAGAATTCTTCACCAAGTGGAATGAACATAGAGGGGATAAAAAGGCAATGATGATTTTGACAAGTTTCTTGGTTTCTGGCCTGAAAGCCAATAAAAAAAATGTGACATACTTTTGGAGAGGTGCAGAAGGAGGTAAAGGTGAGAATTCTGCACCAAATGGAATGTACTAAACTTCTGAGGATACCATGGAGTAACACTCCTTTCCCTTTTTCCATAACTAATTTCGATTTTCCTTAGATGTAGCTTGGATATTATGTGTGATTTCAGTTGATGTGCAGTATGTTCTTACTTTCAATCATTTTTTATGTTAATTTACTTTTTCTCTAAATAAGAAAACACCAAAAACAAGAATCAAACCTTTATTAGATCCAGCTGCCTCTCAACAAGCTCTTGGTGTTCTGGAGTTGTCAGATTACCCAACCAGGTAAAGACAGAGGAGCCACTGTGCAATATATAACAGTACGAAGAATTCAACGATGATGCCACCTGAATTTATTAGTAAAGATTGTTAATAAAAACCTCAGTGGAAAAAAACTAATTAGCTGTTGAGAAAGTATACTGAACTTCAGGATAGATGGACAGGAACCAGTATTCACAAAGAGCAAAAGGATTGGAGCATGGAACTAAAACAAAGTTGTCATATCTCAAAACATATAAAGGCACAGAATCAACAAGAACATTCAAGTAATTTTGGAATTTCTGCTAACATATATTGATACACATGAGAGATTTAAACAGAGCATATCATAGTATGCCCTGACTCAATTAAGAAGATAATATTACTTAACAATATGAAATACCAGAATGCTTGACCATGTTTCCATACTTATCTTATTCTCTCAGATTAAATAATTAATTCCAGAAACATTCTGGCCAGTAATAGTAACTGGCACTAGTAATAACGAGAACCAAGTTTCAGCACCCATCTTTTTGGAGGAACATAAATAACCTAAGCATAGGGCTTACTGGTTCAACTTGAATTGCTTGCATATTATCAGGTCCACTTCCCTGAACTCGAAATAGTGCAAGTCCATCCTCGGTATATGTATCATCTGTAAGTTCCTTCTCAGCCATGTAATTCTTGTATCCCTTGCTAAGACCACCCTGGGGTCATGCAGAAAACCATTCACCAATGACCAAACAATAGAAATATAGGATACAGATATGAAAACAACAAGATCAAAGCAAAGACAATTAGTCTGTTCCCTTGTGAATCCATACCTTAAAGACAATGAAGCTTTGGAAAATGGCAAAAAAGAGGATCGGTTCATGCCCTTCATAAATGCGAGCCTGGATTTGAGTAGCAAATGTATTATATACTTATAAAAGTTAGTAGTCAGAAGTGAACTCGTAATTGAGTGATGGAGAAAGTCAGCATGCCTGAGTGGGTAAGAATTTCAGTCCTTCAACCATCTTGCTTGCAAGTGAAGTCGCTACTACCCTATCTTCCTATAAATCATTATTAACCCGATCAGTAATTCACTTATATAATATGACTTAACAATTAACAATAAATAAGAAATTCCTACAAGAATTACTAGGCCCTCCGTATTATCTCAAGAATACTAATAATACTGCTTAGCATTAAGTATTGTTAGCAACTTTTCACAAATAATGGGCACATAAGGTGATATTTCGCAGGGAATACTCCATGAACATTGGAGAGCCATGCTTTCCCAGTTTTCATTAAAGACATACAAACTCGTCCATGACTTTTGGAACTAAAACTCCATGAAGCTATCCTCAAGGAATTTCATAAACCAGACAAACAACTCATGTTCACCAGCGACACACATTTCTGCGCCCCAAGTGTGCCTGGAAAGCCAAATAATCTTTCTTTATCATTGGTTAACAGTGATTTAGTCTGTGACTTGATGCATGATAGCTATATATACACAGAAGTTAATGTTTGTTAGGCTTAGACCTCACCCGACCCGAGAGAGGTAAAGCTTCCACTGCTTGAGATTCAGGAATGCAACATTTTAAATGCAGTAGGTCCTTAAGGCTTAGATTGGATGAAGAGAAATAGAAGTTTCATTCCAGATTCCAAGTTCTTCACAGATGGGGTAATATCATCCATACTCACCCAAACAAACAAGAGTATAATATTAATGAAGGCTGTAATTGCACCACATAATCCCTCAGTATTTTTTATTATTATGCAACTGAAAACCCATCACAGAAAACGCCACAGAAACACAAATATAATGCAACTCTCGATTATAAGTTCCATCACATGACATACTATTTGCTACTGGAAGACCCCTGCTGTTACATTCCTATTTGAAGATGTATATGAAGTTTCAAAAAAATAATAATTACTACTGGAAGGAAGACCCGCATAATTATGTCGCTACATCCTATTTGAGGATGCATATGAAACTGCAATGATAATATAATTAGCCTGTGTGCATGATTTTAAAGTGGACACATTTCAGTGATTGCAACCATAGTTATTGTTCCTGGATAGCGGCGGGGAGTGGCCGACCCCAAATAGCGGGATGACCGCTATTCAAAGTATTGCACATACTTGTCATTAAAATTATATATAGTACTCATAATATTCATAATATGCGAACAAATACTCACACCCAAAATCCAAGAAATTACTAATAATCACCAAAATGACTCATCATTTTCATCACCAAAATCCTCCACCTCAACATGAACTCTTCCATTTCTTAATTCGCCTGAAGCAACATCTTAATTCGCCCTAAACTCTCTTAATTCGCCCCAAAACCCTTCTAATTCGCCTACATTTGAATAGCGTCGGCTCCGTG
>JAYMSR010001268.1:0-10608 GCA_036897825.1 Plantago rigida | reverse complement strand
ATAGTGCTTAAGCTGGATAAGTGAAGAACAAAAGGAAAGAGTAGGGGACCATCTCTCCTTAAGACAATTTTGCACCTCTCTGACATTTACGTATTGTTGTAATTGTCTCCCAATATAATACTACCCTAAGATGACTAGGAAGCACTCTAATAGTCGAATATGGTGAACTTACTTTGAGTATGACAATCATGAAGGAATAAGTATTTCTAAGAGTATAGTTTATGTGAATTTAATCAAATACACATACTTCTTTTACATTCTTTTTCTATATGTTACAGTTATTTGAAAAGTGTGTAAAAAAGAAATGATGTGTTTGATTTTATTAAAGGTATTTGATTGGTTTTAAATTTTTAACGGTGTTGTTTGATTAGTTTAAAGTTGTTAGTTTAATAGAAAAATGAGAGAAAAAAATAGTGGTGTAAAAAGACAAAGATAGTTGCTTAGTGTAATTAGAATTGAGTTTAAGATGTAGTGTTTAAATTGCATGTCAAACATTGGAAAAAATTTAACTGAAAGAATAGATTGATTTAACTCCAAGACAAAGACTCCGCAAGTTGCTATACATTGGGTTTGTGTTTGGTGAATGATTGAGCGCATGACTCCTCATACACACAAGCCGTAATTTCCATTCCATAAACAAAAATAAATAGTGGCGTGGAAACCATATCATAATCCCATTGGCTCCAAATCATCCATTTATCAAAGAGACACAAACAGAGACTTTTCGGGTCAACATTGTCCTATAAACATACTAAGCTCTCAACGCGTCATATACGCGTCTACTTCTTCCTATAACTACCATCCTAACCAACCATCTACCTCTTATCTATAACTGACTTTTCTCTCTTCTCTACTCTTTTTCAACAATGGCAGACGAAATCGAGCAAGTCTTCAACAAATTCGACACCAATGGCGATGGCAAAATATCCTCCACGGAGCTCCGCTCCATCCTCCAAGTCCTCGGCAGCTCCGAAACCTCCCAAGACGATGTCGAGCATGCAATGTCCGAGCTTGACACGGATGGCGATGGATTCATCGACTTGACCGAGTTCAAGACGTTTCACTGCCGTAGTGGTAATGAGGTGGAGTTGAAGGAGGCCTTTGACTTGTATGACAAGGATAAGGACGGGAAGATATCCGCAACTGAGCTGCATGCCGTGTTGAGTAGCTTGGGAGAGAGATCCTCGGTTGACGATAGCCAGAAAATGATCGAGTCGTTCGATGTAGATGGAGACGGTTTTGTGAATTTTGAGGAGTTTAAGAAGATGATGAATCCGACTCCTTAGATTTTGATCATGTTGTAAGTTTGTAATGTTTAGCAATGTATATTTCCTCCTAGAATAGGTTGTAATTGTATGTAACCGTGTTTAAAAGCTCAAGTGAAAATGGTTCAACCAGTTAACTACGGTTCGATCCAGTAATGCTCAAACCATTGGTTCTGTCCTGTCCAGTCCAGTATTGTAAACACAACTTATTTGTGAGATACTAGCATTTCTTTTCAGGAGTGATGTAGTTTTTATTGGCATTTATAAGGATCAATTAACTACTACTCAGTAGACATCTGAAACGATATATGCTCATATACTCTGGAAGACTGAAACTGAGCCTCGTGCAAGTTAGAGCTGTTAAATAATCAAGGTCTACTACAGAGTGTAAAATTTCTCACAAAATCCACCATGAAGCACAACATTCACCCCTTGAAAGGGAGACAATGCTTGACCGGATTAGTCGCAAGTAGCTGATACTAATGAGAAATTTCTTAAGAAAAAAGAAAAATTAAAAATCAATATTTGCGTGCACTAAGTACTAATAGTGCAACTCTAAGTTCAGTATCTACACATCAACGGTGACTTGCCAGAAAGAATCATCATTTTTAACAATTTTACTGGTTTCCTTAGGTTTACCCTAGTCACGAAACAACGCGCTCAAGACAAACATGCCCATCTAAGTGCTTGTGATGACTATTTAGATACTTTACCTATCTACCCAGAGAAGGGCTTAAATCTACAAGATAGTCTAAGTCTCAAACAACACACATGTACAGGAAACAACAGTTTCCACTAAGATTTCGGTCATTTGCTTCATAATTACAAAACCAACTATTATAGAGAATATGGAAAAAGGGACTTTACGTTGCAAACCACACTGAGCTTAAGTACTCACTGCAGCACAAGACAATCTTCAGGAAGATGTGCGGTAACTGGTGGCAAAGTAGATTCGTATCCACTCTCCTGTTGCACTGGGATATACTCATGCTGTAAATCAGCTGCCACACGGATCGACTCTTTCATGTCTCTGAATCGCTCCTCAGATAGTGAGACCTCAGCAAGGAGTCTCCATGCACATTCTTCAGATGCATCATCGTAATCCTTTCTGCGCTTGAGTACTATGTGTCCACTGATTTCCCAAACAGCAGGGTTGACTTGAGTTTCCATAACCTCTGGACTCACTTCTCTACGTGCTTGTTTCTCAGCATAAATCTGTCAATTCAATGAGAGTAGGTATACTTATTCCTTTCTTGGAGCAATAGGTAGCAAAGAGTAGCAGAAAGTCATAAACACAATGTAAAATACAGACTGGCTTTTCTGTATCATATCAGTCATGGTGCATCAAAAGAATTTACTTGAAGATCGCCAACTATATTGCTAAGAAGACAAATAAGATTCAATATGTACTGCTACTAATACTGATATTGAATGCAAAAAAAATCCTGACTTCCAAGTAATCAGCGGCTGTGTCCACCTATGGTCCAGGCAGTAGAATGTACATACATTATTCAAATGTTGCTTCATAATATACGAGACTTGGTTATCGCTTATTGCACGGAGAAAAACTACAGTCAAGGAACAAATAATTAAGGAATTAAACAGAATACCTGGGGTAACAAATAGATTCTCTTGCCACAGCCAGAGATGAGCAAGTTAAAGGGGATGTTGTTCTCTTGAAGGAAAATGCAAGAACTGGCAATAACATCAGCTAGAACATGTAATCGGCTCCCACCCTCGAAAACAAGTCCTCTGACAGGGTAATTCATTATCTCAGAGACTATCAACCTAGATTCGTACTGTCCCTTATTGCTCATAATTCTGCAAGTTGGAGCTTTCTCAATTGGAAAAGGCACTGCCAAGTAATATGCCTATACAAGATACAGTTGGATACATGTTATTCACAACAGACTCCAACAAAAAGCCAAGGTGCAAATTCATAAAGAACGATCACCAAACCAAAAACCAAAAGCTTATGAATAATCACTTCATTACCTGAAAGTGGAGATGATTGATGGTGGCAAAGGCACCCAGGCTATTGTAACCCACTCTGAAAAAGGGGTCTGAAGCTTCCCTGGCAAAGTGAAGAGCAACCAGGAGGCTATCACGGTCTATCCTCTGAGGTAAGCAATCAAGGACATTGGGTACCAGCAGCACGTGTCCATACTCAATGGGGCTCACCTGAGAAACAACACAGAGCTACTTTAAGAAAACACCTCCCAAAATCCGATATTAAAACAATGCCACAAAATCAGCAACAGAGTAGCTTACGTTAATCGCGACAACGCTGGGTGAATTTTCTACAGCATTCACTGCAGAAGCCGGTGAGTAATGGGATTTCTTGTCATTGCTCGCCTTAAACCTGAACAGTACTTCCTCTTGACCCACTTTAGTAAAGTTGAACTTTTTCTCATCAAACGGCTGAAGAACCTTGTCAACACGAAACTCAGTCGGCCTTTTTTTAAGGTGACGCCCCTCATTCAGCTGTGCTATAAAACCATACTTCCCTGTAATCACTTTTGTCTCACAGGAGGTCACGTCGTACCTAAAGAGTCCCCTACTCATACAGTCCTCCCACTGCCCCAACAACAAATTATTCAAGAACGACATCTGAGAACATTCACCACCAAAAGAACAATTGTTTTCTTCATTTACGTAACCATACTCACTATCACCAAATGAATAAAGTGGCAGTTTGGAAACTGATAAGACAAAAGGGAAACTCATATCAAGCTAGGACCTAAAACATTCATATATCTGAAAGCACATACTGATATACCAATAGGTCCAAACTAAAATAACTCAAATACAATTCTTAGAACCAAATAATGCTTTAATACAACAAAACGGGCTAAGTAGAGCTACGTGCATCAAGCCAGGGTGGAGGTCCAGTCAATAAGAAAATTAAAATAAAGTCTGTTGAACATGCAGATGAAAGTAGAGGGCAGTTTCAACAACATTTCCACAAAAGTTGTTCATATAACTATTTACTATATGCAGAAGGCCAAATGTGAATTAACCTAAATGCGACTCTCATCCACATAAACAAGAATGCTTAACAAACAGAACGCGGAGCTGGCCAAGAAACTAGAAGCACATATAAACAATTTTCTACATAAGTTGATCACATGCTTATACTTATACAAAAGTGCAAAAGTAAACAATCCAAAACATTATTCCCATCCACGGAGACAATAAACTACACCTTATACACTCATTCACATAAAGCCATATAAAGTAACCTAAATACAATTCTAATAGTATTATATACAGAAGGTAAGAATGATTTAACAAAAACGGAACGACTAACATATACTGTACAAATTATTCAGTGATAATGTACATAAGCTGCAGATAGAAAAACCAATGCACATGATTTCAATAACTGTAAATTAAACTAAACACCATATCCAACACCGAAAACTCCGATAAAAACAACAGCATACCAGGCAAGCAGCATTTCCCAAGGCAATTCCGACCACATCCCTTGAAACCCTCGCAATTCAAATCACCAGAAGAAGCATTCTTCTCCTGGTAATTCGAAAGCACAGTAGCAACCCTCTTAATCGTCAACATATCCTCCATACACATTCACAAAACCACCAAAGCTTCTAGTTATCTATCTATTGATCTATACCGATCAAATGATCAAAACCGAAGCAATTAACTGTAATACTATGTTACAATTGTTAGCGTTAGAAGTGATGAAAATCGGCGCAACCGCCGCCGGCGAGGAAGAGGAGGTCAGAAGGGCAGCCGCCCTCGGAAGGTAAGGCACCACGGCCGCCGTGAGGAGAGGGTTTCCGGTGCTTGTCGTCGTCCACCGTAGTAGCAGTGGTGTGGTTGCAAGTCAAAGGTGGTTGTTGATGAAAGGGGTAATAGAAAGCGAAGAAGAAATGAAAAGCCACTTTGAAAAACTGATTTGGGAATTGGAATTCGATGATCTCTATGGAGAAGAAGAAGAAAGATTTCTTGCTGTGTAGGTGAAGGATTGGCTTTCCGTTGTATTCTCAATTTGCTTGTGGACGAATGAATGAATCGCCGAATCACTGAATTTGGCCGCACATACCAAATCACTCAATTAGTATATTCCTCTTTAGTATTTATTTTTATAAACTTTTATGATAGACCAATTTAACATAACAAAGTATCAATTCGACATGATCCCTTCTTGTTTTGAGGTCCTAAACGTTGAAATTTGGACATGGTTCCCCCTGAAAGTTGTACCTCTTGGTGTTATCTACGCGTGGACACCAAGATCAGTTCGATCGGAGTTCATATTAAAAAACTTATGGCAAAAAGTCAAAAAATGATTCAACGTCGTGTTTTCTTTGGTTCCTTAAAAAAATCCTTTAATATGGTGCGTGTTAATGTTTTGGTATTGCGTAAACATGCATTTTCAATTTTTCGTTACGTTTATAAGGTTTGTAGAGGTAGAGACATTTCGATCAATTTATAAATATTTTGTGTTGTGTTTAACGAAAACTGTGTTGCATTTAACGGCGCCCTATAATTTAAAGACTTAGACTATGTTCTCTTAATCTAAAAACTCATTAAATTCAGTTCAGTTCAGTTCAATTCCATTCAGATCAATTCAATTCTATTCAGATTTGATCAGTTGAATTTTATACTACAAATAAATTTAGTTTTGTTCAAACGAAAGTAAAATCTTTAGAATTGGTGACCTCAGCTGCACTTCCCCATGATGTGCACAGTTGGGGACACAGTGCAAGTAACACGTTCTTGTAAGATACGAAGAACAATAATAAGTGATTATATCGAACCGAGGGATCGGGCCTCACCCACGATGGCCTGGGACCTTAGACAATTTATCTTTTGCTATAGGTGATCCCCTGGATGGCTGGATGAATTACTTGTATAATTAGCGGGTTATGAATGAACCGGTGAGATTGAGCCAAGGTTTGCTTGTTTGGGCTGAGATAAAGGGTCCAAAAGTTTGACTAACTTTTAAATTGCCACCTTTTGTGCCTAAATTGACTTGCTCGCTTCAGTACTTTGAAGCTTACTGAGGCTCAATCTCGCTCGCTTCATGTTATGAAGCTTACTAAGGCTCAAATTCGACTCGACTTGCCCAAAGAGCTTGGTTATTATCAAACTGGGGTCAGTCCATTTTCATTCTAGAATTGAGCACACAGAATTTCTCGTGTTACACATTGTTTAGAGGTTGTCACCTAAAATAATTTCATTGGATTATATAAGGGAGCAAATTGCATTTTGAGCAACAACTCGGTGCACTTTCTCGGTACAGATTGGTACGAAAATAGACCTCTAATCATAAGCTTCACTATTACATGTATTCAAGATTGTCCTCAAGTTACAGATATCAGTACTATTGTAGAAACCTCAAACTCTAAGATAGTAGATTATGTGCCCTAAACATCTAGGTTGCACAAGTCACTTCACTAACATACTAATCCGAGGAGCTTCAATTCTCAATCACACTACCAAACATACTGTACGACGTATGCAAAAAAGCAGTACGCTAAAGAACTGTCGATCCAGGGACACTGATCCAGTTCAATTGGAGCTCCAATTCACCACACTCCACGTTTTTAAGTCTCAGGTACATGTGTTGGATTATTCCGCCATTTTCCCAGATAATTGAGCTTTCCTCAGCTAAGCAGTTTTCTCTAGTTGGTTTTACCTTAGTGATCACAGTTCCACTGGGAATATTCCACAAGTGCATTTTCAAAACTTCAACAAATGGTCTGATGTCGAACTCTGCATCTCCCATTTTGTCATCCCAAGTGAATGTATCTCTATCGTAAACTTGCTGTTACAATAACAAAAGAATCTACATTAGGATGTATAGTCATGAGCACAACTTGTGATTTTGATGTTTTTCAGCTCCAAGTTCTTAACTTATGCTTCAACTTTAGAATCAATGCATGTAAAATTCTTAGAAAAGATCTTTTGTCCCTAACATGAAGGAAAAATAACATCATTCACACGATCACACACGATCATCCAAGTGTTTGACACATGCACCCAATTTATGAATTCACAATAGCGTGAAAGGGTTCTTCCTAAAATTTAGGAAAAACAGGTTCTTTTGAGATTTACTCTTAATTTATGAAACATGCGACTAGAACATTGGAACTAAAAGCATTCAAGTTTTTTAAGGTGCCAATTAAGGTTGTGCTTCTATAGCTTCTGCTCATTTGAGTCCACAGGAAAAGCAAAGGAAAAGACTAGTGTTTTTGCAATAAGGCTTGGGGGTTTGCACAGACTTATAGAATCACCTTAAACATCTTTTAATCATGGAAACCCAAACAAAAGCAGCAAGTTATATTTTTGCAATATACTTCATGTTAGGGAAACCCAAACAAAAGCAGCAAGTTTTCAAAGCTCGCACAAACATCCCAGTATTTCCCAACTAGACTCCCCCATTCTTTGTCTTCCACATAAACCAAAATACAGTAACAGGACCATCAAATGGAACAAGGAACAAGATTCTCACCAGCTTGATCGGAAGATTTGGATCGTTAATAGATAGTGTAAGCTCTTCATTCCATACTGGATTGACGTTCTTTTTCACGACTCGAGTCTTTACTTTCTGCTCAAGAACAAGATTTGCACCACGTTAGCATTTTTTACACTTAGAGACTCTTAAATTTATATATACCAGATATTAACTTCAAACGACAATCACAACACAAATAGGCGGAGTCATAACAAGTAAAGGGACACTCAGTTCGTGGCTCTGCAGGGGTAAAGGGGGAGTGTAGGCGTATGCAGCATTTCTAGAAAAAGCTATTTCCGTTTCCGCCACTCGTATAAGTTTAACACATTATTGTATCACACACAGATAAGAATACCATAGAAACCATGAAACTATAAGCAATAAACCATGGTGTAATCCAATAACTAATTTTCAACTAGAGACTGAAGATGTTGCAGAGAAACATAACCAGAATAGTGATTATACTATTAAGCAAGCATTTGCAAACGAAATTCTAACTCATTTCTAGCAAAAGCAGTGAGCTAATTTCAGCTTCTATACCAAAAAAACAAATCTGTAGAGTTCAAAAATCAGAACTCAGACACCCCAAACAATCAAAGACATATCTTCACAGATAAGGCAGATTCTCTATTCAGTCACTTCCAAGTTTCAAGTAGTGAAAACAGTCAAGAAAACAGAGCAAAAGGACCAATCACCAAACATTAAAAAATGAACAACAAAAGCTGATTACTTGACACAATTTCATGAATAATTTTTCAAAAGGAGGGATTTTTAGACGAACCTGCTTGCCCATCCTAACAATGACATAGGGATCACTGCTCCTGAAATCTCTCCTGGCAAGGTTTATCCCTCTGATCACATTAATCCTCAACAACCCCAACACAACATTTTTATCCATTACTCAGTAAGAAGAATTACAACAATTCCCGGAACTTTGTCGAGGAATTGGGGTTACTGAAAGAAATACTTGGTTTAAAAATGAGTTGGAGTTGTTGGGGTATTTATAGTGAGATTAGAAAGAAACAGAAAAATACATGATCTTGGAAATGTCGAAATGAGGACAAAATTAGTGAGGAAGAAAGGTCCAATTTGGGAAAGAGACTATACAGATAACAGTGTGTTTGTGTGGGTTACAGAAGATTTGACGCGGAAGCAGCAAGCAAGCAAGCATTGGACTGTTCACAGAACAAAATTGAAAATTGAAATTTTCACACGGCTTTCCATTCTCTTTTGTGTAAATTTCTAGAAACGACAACAGGCAACACATCATAAATGAGAAGAAGAAGAACAAATGTTGTTAGGGTTGTGACAAAATGGGTTGAAAAGAAAAGGCCCAGTAGGTCAGCCTCAGCTTATAAAAGAGTGGGCCACTGGGCTCTTTTCTCCCCTACAAGGTAGGGGGGGCATAATTGTTCGGACTTTATAATTCGATCTAGACTACTCTGATTCTAAATTTGGGATAGGATTTAGGATTAAGACTTTTTAGATTTTTAAATTTTATATGAAACTCCATGGATTATCCGATTCAGTCCGATATATATGATTTTACTTTTAAAAAAAATAATTTACTAGAATAAAACATAAAAATTCGAAGTAAAAAACATATATACCACTTAGGCGAGATTAGACTCTTGCAAAAAGTTTCTCGGGAATTGAGTGTGAAAGACTGGACATACATGATAATTTATTTGAACTTAATTGTTAGTGTTTTTGGATTATACGTAATATTTTATCATTTTAGATTTTTATATGAGGACATGTAATACCCTTTTGAACTTAGAACTTAATTGTTACTATAGTAACATATTGCACGCTCAGCTTTATTATGTCACTTGTAATCTTCTACTATTTTGATTTTTAAATTTTCAAGATTATTATTTAATCAATCTTATATTGTAATTCGAAAATGATTGATAAGCTTCAGATTGGATTACATGTTAGATATATTATTGATCCAAATCCTAAAATTCATACCCAATGCTAAAAGATATTATAAACTAACTAGGTCTAGCTAGTACTTAATTATACAATGCTCTACAACTATGTATATGGAATTTGCTACTCTTCCAAGATTTTCTACCTCACCCTAAAATTCCAGAATTCACAAAATTTTGTATCAAATTAAATAAAGCAAAATGATATTCTTCCTTTTATATATTGTCCCCTACACCCATGAGAAGCCTTGATCCACTAGTATGTATAATTATTAATTTAAATTTTAAATTAGTGCATGTAGTAGATACACCAAAAACTTTTCCCACCAAAGAGGATTCAGTGTGTACTTGTCAAGTAATAAAAACCCTGGTCTCACTGTATTCCTTTAAGTCTTTGAATAATCAAGTTAGTACGTACAAGTTGTGAAGTTAAATAGGTGGATAAAAGAGAGAAAATGTGAAATATGCAAATTGTATAATGACAAAAGTCAAAAGAAGGATAATATATAATGGGGATGTAATCACCTGGAAAGAGGGCGATCTTCGCTTTGCAACAAATCTACCACACTGTACTTAAAAATGTGCTTAAAAAAGATTACTTTGATTGACCAACTATCTAAGTGGATTCATGTATTATTATTAATTAATCAAATTAATATTCTCGAACCAAAGCTATTATATATATTCATAAACTAAACATGAATCAATAATTTGATCAAATAGCTATGGGTGGCCTATCCCATCTCCTACAGTTATATGTAATGCAATCATGTTCACACATTTTTGTTGTTTGATTGTTAACCACTTCTTTAATTTGAAGTTTCCTCGTAATTATCTATATCCTTAGACTACCCGTTGTGGCGACCGGGTCGCCACAGCCGTTCTTTAATTTGAAATTTCCTCGTAATTATCTATATCCTTAGAC
>JAYMSR010001267.1:0-10611 GCA_036897825.1 Plantago rigida | reverse complement strand
GTTAATTTTTATACTACAAATAAGTTCAGTTTAATAACGAAGAGAACATAGAATTACTCCTATATGACTATATCGTGCAATTTTGAGTTGCCTACCCAAATTTTATATTTCCACCATCCAGTTAAAAACACACCTAAATTTTAGATTTTAATCCTATACAAATCCGTTCCTACCTCAAAAGTAAACCACCGGAGCGTGCATCCACACTCGACACATTGCCACCATTATTACCCCACATTCCATCACCACCCTTGAGTCACAATCACCAAAATCCAACGGCTCAGATTGCACCCTAGGGGACCCACAGAGAAAGCGCAGTACTAGCACGCAATGTTCGAGCGTATACAGTACTTCAATGGAAAACAGAAAAAGGAAAAAAAGAAAAAGTAGACCAAGACTGACTAGTGAGTGAAACCTCTCTCTCTCTCTGCAATGTACTCTTCCTTTCTCCTTTACCTCTCTCTCTTCATTTGCCCGTGCTCCTTCTCTCTCTAGAAACTGTCTGCTTCAACACGTCGTCGCTTCGGTCTTAACTTTCACCTATTTGCTTTCTGCACCTGAAGAGGATTGTCTGGGGAGGGTAGAATCGTTTTCACAGAAGTGCAGCTGAGTTTTGTGAGTAAAATTCGTCGGAAAAGGTAAAGTCAATCTCTCTCGATCGAGGTGTATTACGCGCCTTGATCATCATCATCCTTCAATGTTATGGATTCCAAGTGTCTCTGAGTTGCGACGCTTTTGTTTGCTGTGTACTTTATTTGATTGTTCAGACTTCTCTTATCTGTTGCTTATTCAGAGGTGCGATTTTCGTGGTTAAAGTAGAATTTTCTCCTATTCTTCTTTAAAAAGTAATACAAATTTATTCTGTGTGTTTGTGGAAGTGAAAATGAGAGAACGCGTTGTTTAATAGGTAAATTGAGAATATGGAACAAGTTTTCCATCCTGTTCGAGCTTAATTTGGTTGTTGAAAGTTGAGAGTTGAGAGCTGTAGTTTTGGTGTGTAATGTAAGGAGTTTTAGGCGGTAAAGCGATTTCGGCAGGAACTCATGTTTTTTTGTTTGATTAGATTCATTTGGATTATGTAGTCAGTAGTCCGTACTAAGCTGAATTTTGATTAACCTTATTTGTCCATTTGATAGGGTTTTGGTGGCTCAGGTCGAATGTGGCAATGCGAATGTAGGGGATATAATTAGATTCCTTAGTTTCATTGCCTGGGTACTTATTCGATTTAGCTAAACAAGCGAGAATGTTGGAGGCTCCGAAGTTCACGGGCATTATAGGCCTGAACAATAACCACAACAACTACGATTTCTCTCAAAATTTCTATCGCAAGCTAAATGAGGGGTCAAATATGTCCGTTGATAGTTTTGGGAGCTTGCAGTTAAGCAATGGCGGAGGGTCTGTTGCCATGTCCGTGGACAACAGCAGTGTTGGATCAAATAATTCTCACACGGTCATGTTGGGACATGCCCAGGGTCTCAAGCGTCCCAATAATTATTCTGTTGCTGCCAGTGTGAATAATGGGAAGATGTCTCATGGGTTGAGTGATGACGCCCTGGCTCAAGCATTGATAGACCCTAGATATCCAACTGAAGGACTAGGTAATTATGATGATTGGACGATTGACTTAAGGAAGCTTCATATGGGTCCTGCTTTTGCTCAAGGGGCTTTCGGGAAGCTATACAAAGGCACATATAACGGTGATGATGTTGCAATTAAGCTTTTGGAGAAGCCGGAGAATGATGCAGAGAAGGCACAATTGATGGAGCAGCAGTTTCAACAGGAAGTAATGATGTTGGCGACGTTGAAGCATCCCAATATCGTTCGATTTATTGGTGCATGCCGCAAACCCATGGTCTGGTGTATTGTGACCGAATACGCCAAGGGTGGTTCCGTACACCAATTCTTGGTAAAGCGGCAGAATCGTGCTGTTCCTCTAAAGTTGGCTGTGAAACAGGCCTTGGATGTGGCTAGGGGGATGGAATATGTGCATGGATTGAACTTGATCCATCGAGATCTGAAGTCGGACAATCTTCTTATTTCGTTTGACAAATCCATTAAGATTGCAGATTTTGGGGTAGCTCGTATTGAGGTGCAGACAGAAGGAATGACACCAGAAACTGGCACATACCGTTGGATGGCCCCGTAAGTTTCTTCCTCTTTCTCCATAAGTTTGTTGCATATGCAGCTGCATTTGGTCTTATGAATTGAGTGCCCTCTGTGGTGTTAGTTTCTTATCGTACTAACTGTTTCATATGAATCATTTCAAACTTCCTCTTAAATGTCTTTAAGGAGTCTTTTAATCAACTGTTTTGGGTCTTATCAAGTCATTGTTAGGATGTCATTCACTTGGTCCTTTTGCCCAAAGGAACATTGTATGCCTTCTGTGTGAGATATGCCAAAGTTTATCACAATCCTCAAGTTATACTCAATCTGTCCCATTTGATTCACAGTGTTTCCTTTAATCCATCCCATTTTGTTATCAACATTTCCTTTTCTCCGCAGGTCTTGTTATTTTTTTTCCGAACAAATCACTTATCTGATAAACATAAATACCCCACTCACTTTCTTGAATCTTACCAAGTTACCATTACTTTATTCTTGGGCCCACCATCTAATCCCCGAAGCAGTCACCTAAAATATCACTTAAGAGGCAAATGTTAAATCTCTGTTTGACAGATGGAGTTTATACATTTCAATAGCAATGCAGATATCAGTTCCTTTTGCTGTTTGGAGTACAATGACTTGCATTTTTCATCATAAGTACCTCCACTTGATCCATGAAAGAATAAAAGAAAAAGGTCCACCAGAAGATAATCTATAACTTTCCCTCCATGTACATTTTTGCTAGTTTCTCTCTGTACTTTAGGGCTCTGAACCTACTCCATTTCGTCAATGTTGATATGCAGTTGCTTTAGGCTGAGTATCTTTCTTCCTTTCTTTATGGGTAAAATAAGTAAAGAGCATGTGTATTACTGGGCTTCTATTCTAACTAACACTATATTTTTAAATAATGAGAGATTTTCTGAATTCCAGTGGCATTTATATGTCAATGGCCAGTTAGTGGATCCAAACATTTACTATTAGCATATTTGATATTCTTGAAAGCAAGTCTGCTTTTGTTGTATGGCTGTTTCAGTCACCTGATTCCTTGTAAAGAGGTTTATTGCAATTTTGTTTTCGGCTTTCGCACTTTTGAGGAGAGGCAGGTAAATTACCTTATTCTGAGAAATGAAGGCAGCTTTACTGAAGGCGCTCTGCCTAAACTTTTAGTTTGGTGTCCAGTTTTTTATGCTTCAGGCTTCTAGTTATTAGCTACATTTCGTAGTTCATTTACTTGGTTTAAATGTAGTTCATTTACTTGGTTTGTAAACCAGTTTCAGTACCCATAGTTGGATGGACTTTTCTTTATTCTTTTTTACATTCATTTCTTGTAGTCATTTCACCGCATAGATGTTCAACCAGAAAACTCTAGAACAATCTAGTGGAAGTTATTATCCCTGTTTCATTGGGAATCACTCTTCTTAGCCATAGATACACTGGTTAGTACAATGCAAGATTCAGTTTCTGGTGTTGTCCTTGGGCTGATGCTGCTATAGTTACTTTGGCAATCATGGCAGTTTGTCATATATGTATAAATTTATAATTCACTAACTATTCTTAATTTTGTGTCTATAGAATGACTATATTTTTGTGATACAGAAGGCATGTGTTCTGATATTGCAGGGAAATGATCCAGCACAGGCCATACACTCATAAAGTCGATGTCTATAGTTTTGGTATTGTGCTGTGGGAGCTTATTACAGGAATGCTTCCTTTCCCAAACATGACTGCTGTTCAGGCTGCATTTGCAGTTGTCAATAAAAATGTCCGACCAACCATCCCAAATGACTGTCTTCCTGCTCTTAGTCATATAATGACTCTTTGCTGGGACCCTAATCCTGATGTTAGGCCCTCGTTCAGCGAGGTTGTCCAAATGCTTGAGGCTGCAGAGACAGAGATCATGACAACTGTTCGAAAGGCTCGTTTCAGGTGCTGCATGAGTCATCCCATGACAACAGATTGATTGATGCAGATAAAGAATTAGAAATGGCAAGAGCAGAGTATAAATTGAAAAAGAGAGACTGAAGTCATTTGCAGAATTGTGTATGTATCAGGCTTAATTTCTTTCTTCAGATAGGGAAAAAAAGAAGAAAGTTGTGATAAAAAGACATCTTGATATGTGTTTTTGCCTTTTGTTTTCTAAGCTATTGAATGTAAGATGATGAATTAGTGGGTAATAGATGAGATTGATGTGTATTTATGCATCTCCCTATAGCTGAAGATGCTGCCTTCTTCATCTGCACATCATTAGTGGTTAGAAAATTGTAAACCAGACCATTTATTTCACATTTTGCAAAATGATACACGTCCATAATTACTAAGTATGACGGCTCTCCCCAGTCCTCCAAACAGAACTTATTGACAATGGAATAGGCTACCCGTACGTATCGAAGAGCTTTTGTACATTAATGGCATGACATAGTTTTATTATTTGTGGGGTGAATTTATTTTTTAATAATATATAAAATTTTGTGGGATGACTAAAAATAACAAACGCATGAAGTTTTGTAGAACAGAGTAAGTTGTATAATTCGCTAGCTAATCAATTGGTCATGAAACACAACCTTTCCAATTTTTTTAATTTCTCCCTGATCTATATAGATCTACTTGTCACGTATCTAAAATCACCAATTACATGATA
Source organism: Plantago rigida (assembly GCA_036897825.1). Taxonomy (NCBI): domain Eukaryota; kingdom Viridiplantae; phylum Streptophyta; class Magnoliopsida; order Lamiales; family Plantaginaceae; genus Plantago; species Plantago rigida. The sequence continues at coordinate 5,870 of JAYMSR010001267.1, read as the reverse complement.
AAATGTGTACTAAAAATCCATCTAATTCTTTTGTGAAGGTTGAAATTAAAGGTATATTATAAATTATTGTTATATCATGTCAAATAATTATCAATAGCACTGAATTATAAATAAATAACACATCAATTAGAAATGAACCCGCACTGATGAGAATCGAAATTTAGCAACTCAACTTGAATTGAGAAAAATCAATTCAAATTTTCAGCCAAACGAATATATATATTGGCAACTAAAATATTCATACCATTAGATTTTGGAGTCCATTTCTAAAATGAAGGTACTTTTTTTACACACAATTTACAAAAGTACAATTTACAAAAGTGTACTAATTGAATTTTTACATTTTATACTGGTAAAACATAAGAGTAAGAAAAACAAAAAGGTTCAGAAGGTATAACAAGATAGCCATCAGAAAAAAACCGAGACTATAACATGCCGGAATTTGTTTAGTTGCAAAAAGAGCAGACGACTCCAAACAGAGGAGAGAAGATCACTGCTACGAATCGACAATGGCGGTAATCTCTCGAGATCTCTATGAACTCCTTTCTGCCACATTTGAATTCATCGATTTCTGAATTCAACTTCATGAATTTCATTTTTATCGAGTCATTTCTGCTCTTATCTTGTTCAGGAATCTTCTGGCACCACGCTCATGGATCTGATAACCTCAGACGGTTCGTCGAAGCCTCCGTCAGCTTCCTACGCCACTGCGCCGCCGCCGATTGACTCAGCGGCGAGTACCGCCGGGATGGGGGGACCGGTGCCTGTGATGGTGGATCGGAAATCGAAGAGAGGAACTCTGATGCAGATCCAGAGTGACACTATCTCTGCTGCTAAGGCTGCTTTTAACCCTGTCCGGACCAATATTATGCCTCAGAAGCAAAGGAAAAAGGTGATCTCTGAAGTTCAATTATGCAATTGCTTTTCAGCTGAGCTGTTAACCTGCTTGCTTACCTGCATCTTATCTTCAATTAATCACTTACGATTTAAGCTCATTGAATTACACCTTATTGCTCTACTGGTTTCCTGCTCGTTATGAAGAGTGTGTTGAATAACTGTCAGTTTACTGATTGTTACATTGTGTTATCAGCAACCTGTGTCGTATGCTCAACTTGCAAGGAGTATTCACGAGCTAGCAGCAACGTCTGATCAAGTACTTGGCTCTGTCCAGTTTAATTTTCTTATTAAATACTGTGCTTCTCTTCTGTTTAGATGAATAGGCTTCTTAGTGATTCTCTTATGTGCATCTGTAGAAAAGTTCTCAGAGGCAGTTGATACATAATGTATTTCCAAAGCTTGCTGTTTACAACTCTGTCGATCCATCTTTGGCGCCGTCGCTTCTAATGGTATGCCTTGAGTCCATGCATTTTGTTCCATTGCTTCTTTTACTTCAGTAGTAAGTTTTTGGTTTCTGAAAGTTTAAATGAAATGACCTGTCCCATTTTTCCTTGGTAAACTGTAGCTCGATCAGCAGTGCGAGGATAAGACAGTACTGAGGTATGTTTATTATTACCTGGCTAGAATTCTCTCAGATTCGGGTTCGCAAGGTGTAAGCCCGGGTGGTGGAATACCTACTCCAAATTGGGATGCCTTGGCTGATATAGATGCTGTTGGAGGGGTGACAAGAGCTGATGTTGTCCCGAGAATATTCGAGCGGTTAACTTCTGAGGCTCTGAACGAAGAAGTTGACTGTGAGTGATAAAATTAGCATTATCGTCTTCTTTTGCATGTAATTTGTTTATGCTATATAAGCTCTATGCTTGTTTCCTATGATATGCATGTCGATTAAGAGATGAGGAGCCGTTGAGCTTCGTATTAAACTTGACCTCACCTTAATTATTTTAAGAAACATGTTGGCAATGAACCCCTTGGTTTTAACACCATAGCAACACTAACCAAGAGTAATGAGGGTAAACCTGAAATCTCTAGTTTGATGAGAGATATATGTGCCCCCAACACGAGTTGTACATACTCAAACCTTTAGATATGAGAGAATATCAAGACACTGGTTTCACTAGATTCCTGTTGTTGGTCAATTGGTACCCTTTTGGCCGCTACTGCAATACTTAAAGGAAGTCGAGCTTCATTTCAAATATAAAAGCATTTCATTGTAAGCTTGTGTTTAATGTAGAAACCAAAAAGGCAGACACCAAATGCTACTTTTACTTTTGACCAACTGTATCAAATGATTTACTGTCCTCTCCACTGACTTATCTTCATCCAAAAAAGGACGGTTCCTCTGCTCTCTTAATGACCGGGAGCAAAGGATAATTTTCTCTGGTAGATGCTCAGTGATTGTGGCTTGGCAGTCTTCTTGTGTTGAAACAAACTATGTCATGGATTATTTATACTTAATCCATGCATTGTTTCCTTTTCTTGACTTTCAATTATAATTTTACCCTGAGGCATGATGAATTACGTTACATGCTTGTTAATTAGCTTATAATCTCTTAAGCTGTAGGCAAGTAATTGACTTTTCTTTTCTATGAAGTTCATGCACGGAGACTGCAAGCGTTAAAGGCTCTTACTTATGCTCCTTCTGGGAGCTCAGAAATGCTATCAAGGTTGTATGAAATTGTATTCGGCATATTGGATAAGGTCTGTACAAACTGTACCTTATTTCTCTGTGCATAATTATTCTAATTGATTATTCATTTTCTTCGTATCTTATCCTCCAAAAAATAACAGAAAATTTTCATCTCTCTTTGTACTGTTTTTACTTTTTACTCAAGAAAGCAGTAATGAATCACTGTATAGAACTGATTCCATATCATCTTCCATTGATGACCTACTAGTCTTAGAAAACAGCAGTAATGGTGGATACGAAATAATATTGAGATAATCTAATGAATTTAATGCACCATGCTAATACGATCTCTCTCAGAGTCATAATTAAAATTTCTTTCAGAATTATTTTAAATGTGTATTTCGCTTGAAAATTCTGTTAAGAGGAAAAGAGTATGCAAAATGCTCCCTTCCTTTTCATCTCACTTTTCATTCCATCACTTCTGTGAATGTGTTAGCTAAGTTTCCAGTGTAAGTTAGTTTCTACCCCCTTCTTTTATCTTCATACATGTAATATACTTAAATATTTTTTATTTCTATGGTTATGTATAATTTCCTTTTGATATAAATAACATCTTATTGTGAACATCTTATGAGGGGTGTCTAACTAAAAGTGTAAATTTCGGGGCTAGTGGTCCCCATTCTTTCTAATTTATTTATTTTGATTATGTTATCGTTATAGAGACTTACAAAGCTCCAGCTATACCTCGAGCTCTAAATTTGAATAAATAATTTGGCTGCAGGTGGCTGATCCACAGAAACGGAAGAAGGGTATATTTGGAACAAAGGGAGGTGACAAGGAGGCATGCAGTAAATAATTGTTTGGTTATTTTAATTATAGATATTGCACTAGAGTACACACTTAATAGATATGTTGTTGTTTGTGCTCCAGTCTGTTCATCTAATACTGATTTGCCTTAATCTTCTATGGCGAGCTTCTTTAGATTTTGTCTTGTTCTGCTTTGGTACTACAAGACTCAAAACTGCTTTACCACAATATTTATCACCAACAAGACCTTTATATTCTTTTGCTCTAGGTTATCCAATTCCAATATAATCTAGCTTATGTTTTTTACCATCAAATTTTGCACTAGGGACAAACTTCATGTGATTTGTCTCACGTAATCATGTATCCTTGTGCCTGTGCAAATTTCACAAATAAGCCTGACAGTGTTCCCTTATGATTTGTTTCTATTTTGTATCACCTCTGCCCCACGTCAAATTCCCTGTTGGTATGGGTACATGATTTTAGAGAGTTAGATAAAATTTACTAATATAAATTGGGAGTTGAAGTTTTGTGAATAAGAAGGGATAATGGGTGGTTGAGAGAAAAAGTGACTAGATAAGAAAGGGTTTGTATTGTGACCTCCTGTAAAGGACCAAGGACTTTGAAGCAGGATGGAGGGAGTATGTCCTCAAAACATCATTAGCTCATCTATACTATACAGTTAATCACTGTAGTGTTATGTTTTTCAATTATGCCATATGCAAAAACTGTTGCGAAGCCCATTGACCTGGAAAGCAAGTGAATGATGCATGTAAATTTCAAATTTCTATATTCTAATCTTTGACTGCAAATACAATTCAAGACATCTATAATTTTCATGTTATAAATTTACTCTGTCTTAGCTATGATTCTTTATTATAACTCATCAGAGCCCTTTCTAAATTTAATTTTATTACAGAAGTTCAATCCTTCTATTGATTTCTTTGTAAATTGTTATTTATCAGTCCATTATTCGGAGCAATTTACAATATGCAGCCACGAGTGCTCTGAGAAGACTTCCCCTGGATCCAGGGAATCCAGTATTTCTTCATCGTGCTACACAAGGGTTAGCTCCCTATCTTTTGTTGAGTTCTAAAGGAAATGAGTAATGCTTGTTGGTACAAATATAAAGTACTAATTTTGGTTATTTCTCTTGGTTGTGTTTATCTGTAAGCAGGTTTCTTGTATCTTGAATATCCATTGAGCAAGTCTTCATTTGTTATATGCTAAGTGTTTCAGAATTTAGATTGTGTATTGATTGCTTTATGGGGAGCTTATCTGATACTATAATTTACTCGAAAGCAAAATAAGACTTAAGAACTTGTAGTTCAGTTGATCGAGAAACATGGAGTTCAAATTCATTTTTGAATACAACAGCTGAGTGCAAAATAAGACTGAAGAACTAGAAGTTCAGTTTCCCCTATTAACATGAAGGAAATAATTCGAACCAGATTAAGCCCAAATAGTCCAGTCCACCCAAACCACACCGAGTGCACATTGAATACAACAGCTTTGATGTAGAATTCTAATTGGAAATTACACTAAAGAATTTCTGCTTTAATTGAATACTACACAGAAAGATAGTGTGCTGGAGAATCTTGTTTTTTGCTTGTCTAGAAGGCTATCTATCTTCTTGTTTCTATGATTTCGCGGTAATTTACTCACTTGCCATTAAATATTTAAACATTTCTTAATCCTACAATTGGCATATGCTAGAATGTCATTGCGGAACACAGAGCATTGTGTTTGAATATCACTATTAGTATTGAACTAAGAAGTAGTATCAAGATGTAACTAATGAGAATTTGTTTATAACCGTAGGATCAATTAGGCTCGTCGAGTTGCCTTTTTCTTCCGTATGTCACCTTAGTTTCAATTATGGTTAGATCGAACTATTCTGAAATTGTAGTGTTGCACCAACTTTTCATAATAATGTCATGTCACTGTATGCTCATGTGACCCTTTGACTGGAATTTTCAAGTACACATCTTGTATTTTTGCAGTATCTTGTTCCCTGATCCTGTAGCTGTGCGGCATTCTCTGGAAATGCTATCTGAATTAGCCACAAAAGATCCATATGCAGTTGCCATGGCTCTAGGTATTGAATGTAATGATTTCCATTTCAAAAGCATCAAAATGCAATGATTTTGATTACTTATATAAGTGGTATCACAATATATGTGAAAGATTTTGCTCAGATTAAATATTTTTGATCGTTTTTTCACCACAATGCTTTTTTTTTGCATTTTGCAGGAAAGCCTGCCGAACCTGGTGGTATGATCTAATTCTCGACTTTCTTCCTTTTCCTTCTGTAAAGAACTTTTCATTTCGACAGTCCTTTTTATCAGAGTTTCTATAAATTAGGCGCCCTACAGGATGTTCTTCACTTACATGACGTACTTGCTAGAGTTGCTCTTGCTAAGTTATGCCATACTCTATCCAGAGCTCGAGCATTAGATGGTACTTATGCCTTTTCTTTCTTTTTTCCTTTTGCATAGACTCACGAGTTATGTCTGCGGTCATAGTCTGTAGTGAGTCT
>JAYMSR010001266.1:0-10613 GCA_036897825.1 Plantago rigida | reverse complement strand
ATTGTTATTCATAAGTATTTCAAACAATATTAACAATTTATAGTTGAACATTTATATATATATTTATAATACCAATATTCTTAAAGGGAACTCCGAAGGAAACCTACAGCCCACTATTTTTTGTTGATTCTTGGCTAACTAAATGTGAAATGTGGAAACAGGACCGAAGAAGAATTCAAGAAAGGTCACGTAGAGAATTCGCTGAATATTCCATACATGTTTAATACTCCAGAAGGTGATTATTATTTTTAATACTTCTATTAGTTCAAACTATATTTACTACTGGCCCTTTATGTATCTTGATAAAACGGGATGATAATGTGACTGATATATTATCAAATTTATAGAGAGTAATTAACTTTTAAAATAAATCACCTTATTGATATGCATCTAACGTATATACTCATTATAGTTAAAACAACTCATTTTGGTCATATAAACATATCAAATCACCTGATCAAATCACGACAAACAAACATTAGTTCTCAGTTAGGCACAAAGTGTCATTAAATCTCATATATCTCTATCTCACTAACTTGTTATTTTTTTTAGGCAGAGTGAAGAATCCCAAATTCATTGATGAAGTTTTGTCCGTTTGCACCAAAGAAGATAATATTGTTGTGGTAATATTGTAATCAAAGGACTTAATTATCTTCTTTAATTTAAAGGTTTAATCACTATTTTTAATAATTATTTAGTTAAATCTTTTGCGATATCGGAATTGCAGGGCTGCCAAAGTGGAGTGAGGTCCTTGTACGCAGCCGTTGATCTCCTTGGTGCCGTAAGTGATTCTTTTCATTCTATCATGTTCGAATTATCTCCGAACTGAAATATTCCGCTCTGATTCGGACCGAAATAAACTCCTTGGATCGAACTCAAATCGACACCTAGTATGTCCATTCTGTTAACTTTCACTTGAAAGTTATAAATACTACCAGTGTTTGAAAAACTAATAGACATACATTAGACGATGTAGTTATCACACGGGTGCAAATTTAGATTTTGTGCGAGATAAGAAATGTGGTAACAGTCTAGAAGATACTACAAGATACCTTCGATTTGTATTTTTGTTCCATCATTTAACCAAACCCATCGTGGTTTGTGTGGACCTTTGTTGGAAATAAAAAAACCACACCATGCTTCATCATTTCCTTTGCCTTTTAGCATAGTGACAACTGACAAACATTGGCATCACATCACTTATCCTCCGTGCCTTGTAACGTATATTAGTCATTAGAGATATGGGTATCCTACATCATAAAGAAGTTGAGTGCGAACGGTTATCAAAGTAGACATATGCTTTCGAGTGATTTTAAAATTAGACATGACTCGATCTAAAGCAGATAGTAGTGTATACGAACAAGGCTTCATCCTTATAGATATTCTCTACCAATTTCTTACATGGATTCACTAGGGAATCACTAACCTATTCCTCTGGTGATTTGTTACATCATACGACACAACTCCAATTAGTGAGTTAAGTTGATAGTAACTTCATGATTCGAAGTTTTAAGAATATTTGGTGTCGTTGCAGGAGTTCAAGCATGTCTATAACATATGGGAGGGGGTACCTTGCATGGATCGATAACGGATTCGCAATCCATAAGCCAACTATAGTTGAAGTTGAAGTCAATAAGCCACATGGCGGAGAGGTTCATGTAAGGAGGCAGAGCTTTGATTCGAGTAACTCAGTGCTAAGTGTGTAATTAATGTTTAAGTGGAGTTATTAATTTGATAATCATATAATACCATATGTAATGTATTGTTCTCCAAACAACTTAATACTGTCCGGTGCTATATATAGTTATTTACTTTCTAAAGTGGTAACATTGCGTTGTTTGAGCTACAACATAGTGTGAATCTATAATGAGAATGTGGGTATACGCTCTAAACATATCATTTGTTCAAATCAAATGTCTAGTGTAAGTTCCTCTCTTGAAGACTGAGGTTACATATCAAAGTAATCAACTTATTTGTATATCACCCTTGCTCGCTCGAGTAAAAACCTTACGACGGGTTTCAGAAAGAAGGGTTTATGTTTTAACGAGTTCTTTGGGAATTATTATTATCGTCGGGCTTAATATCCGTATCCGACCCGTAAAAAATATTACGGTTTGGATATGGATTCTAGAACCTGTATAAATTCGTGGGTTTCCACCAAGATTTTTTTTAAAGGGTCGGGTACTACTCGAATACTTGACTGATTACACCTACATAAAATCTAGTTACCAATCCATCTTAAAATTCATGTTAAAGTTGTCTGCAAAACTCCGCTGAGTTATCAACTTATCATCACTAACCTTCTAACTAGTCAACATTCAACACCAATCATCAATGGAACCTGGCGATTCAAATCTCAACCCACCTTCCACTCTCCGATGGAAAATCCTCCGCCGCGCAATTCGCCGCCAAACACCACCATCTGATTCCGGTGAGTCCACTCTCCAACACACTAACAAGTTTACACGCATATATGCACTAGCTTTGATGATCTCATGTTCAAAATCAATGCGCAGAAACTGTTTGTGAAAATGCCCGTTTGAACCAAGTTTCTCGAAGAGGGAAACTGGGGTTCAATCTCATACCCTGCCATGCTCTGGATGAAGCAGGAGTGGAAAGTTCTGAGCATTTGTCAAAGAAGGATGCTTGTTTATGTTACACATTGCCTCTTCCCAATGCTCCCAAACTTTTACTCAGGTGAGTTTGTGCTATTAAATGCATTGAAGATATTTACTTGGGCAAGATGAGCATGTTAGTTTGAGTTTAGGCTTTAAGTTCACCTAGCTTACTTGTGCAAGATGAGCATTTTATTTTCGTTTTAGTAGTTGTTCTCGTGTTTGATTCAGAGAAGTTCTCCACTTTGGTACCTTTATAAGCACCCTTTCGAATTATAGTTTGAAGAATTCGAAATGTGGGCATAACAGGTCGTGTTTGTATCAGAGAAGTTATCCACTTTGGTAACTTGTCTAAGCACCCTTCCGAATGATAGTTGGAAGAAATCGAATTGTGGGCATAACAGGTCAGGGTAATCTAGTTTGAGGTGGGTCATCTCGCCCTTAATGTAAGATAATGTGCGGAGTTCAGCTAGCTTTGCGATAGAGGAACTGACCATTTTCTCCCCTGAGGTGTTTAAATTTTCAATTCTCTTATTATGTTAATACCGTGGGGTTTAAATGCAACATGGACAAGTATACCAAACATTTATGGGCTTTGTTCTCCAGGGGATTTAATACAAATTTACAAACCAAAATCTAGATATCCTCTAATCCTAGGATTCACACACTCCAATTATTTATTGATTTTTCCCCAATGATAATGGGGGTATTCTCCATGCGGCGCATCTAATACACTATGGAAGAACCTGTTGAAGCTGATATTCCTTGAAACTTATTTGGAACTCTTGCAGTGCCTCCATCCTTTGGATTGTAACTTTGCGGAGTTTTAAATTCTGGACAGGTTCCTGCAGCAACGAAAGCTGCCTCATCTCAAACCCAGCCACGAACCAATAAAATAGATATGATGAAACAACTGTTTTTTTTTTGTTACACATCGGCCATCCCTGCATTGTCCTTGTTGATTTCGGGAACACTATTTTAAACTATAACTCTGATATTAGTTGAAAAGATGATAATATATCGTATCGTAGCGATCGATATGTTATATGATAGGCCGGCATATGTAAAACTTCTTTTTGTGTGATTATAAAGGTGGAAATTCGTAAGGTTCAAACATCTGTAAATCAATTTTCGAGTGAGACTTTGTATGAAAGCTATGCCCAGAATGATGCGACTCGCATGAAACAAAGATAAAGGAAAATTTTCTCTTGTATTTTAATTCTCTCTTCTATGCTTAGTAATCTTCTTTATAAGGCAAACCTATGTGTAAAGGAGAAACATTTATTGCTTTTTATATTCCTTCAATTATCAATCATAATTAATTTCGACATTCAGTTTACAAAAATATCATCAAGCTTTAGTGATTTCGTCAAGTCACTTTGCACTTATTAGTTTCTACAAAATTCCTCGCACCTCTAATGAAAATTAACACTCCTGGAAAATCTTTGCCCGTGCTTGTAGATTTTGGTTCCGTTATTTTAAATGCCTACATAAATTTATGGTTAAAATTTGACATCTGCTAATATTTTGTCGTAGATTTTGGTTCTTTTGTTTTAGATACTCTTTACTTACATAAATTTTAGTTGAGAGGTGACCTCTGCTAACATTTGGAACTAAATACAGTCAAAGAATGGAAGATAGTCCAAGCCTCAATGATTTTGAAATATGCAATAGATATGACATTGACAACACAGGACTCGTGTGTAAGTGTATCAGATTATCTTATTAGTTTAATGATCGGAGTTTCTTATATTTCCCTCCTTGACTTAGCAGTTTCATTTGGCTTACAGTTGAGATGATATCTACTTCTTTTTGAGATAACTGGGCTACATCTTCTTGGTCTTCTAATATCTAAGTTTCTCAAAGATATTGTTGCTGTGTTCAATATACTCCTTAGAAAAGCACTTCCATTCACGGTGCACAGCTATAATAACCATTTTACAGTTATCAGTTCTAGTAAGTACTTTAAAGCTGTGTACATGCAATTATTACAAGAAAAAACATAACAAAATTTCTGAATCTACAAACTTATTTACTTCCTCCAAAATGTATTTTGATTGAAAATTAAAAGTTGCCGAAAGAGTTTACAGTCAGGATATGTAATTGCAATACCTAGGTAGAATGGAGGTAAGAAATATATCATAGCTTATTGTTATGGTATTTGCCACTCTTGAAAAGTTTATGACGGCTAGAAATTTATAATATTATGCTATTTATCTTAAATAAAGTTTATAATATTATGCTATTTATGTTGGCTAAAAGTCCTTTCTTGTAATGCTTTAACATTAAATAAAAGAATATAGCTTAACCAAGAGACTGCAGAAACTGTACAATCTACACTGATATTAAGTTCATGAAAAGATTAGAAAATCTTATTAGCAGATTGATCTCACTGACAATATGCTAGAGCAATCATATAGGTACGAATTTATATATGACAGAACTATGCGCGTCTCCTCTGTTTGGCTTAACGTGTCTTATGTGGTCATCTTACCTTGTATGAGAGCATTTAAACTTTCTGTCAATTAATACAATGCACAAAGTGAAAAATTAGAGCCTAATTAATTTATCTTCTTCATGATTTAACTAGTTGGTATTGTAATCAGTACTTTCCTACTACAGTAACTTCCTTTGTCAGGTTTTAAGTGGGACTGAGCCGTAAAAACTTTTTACAGCCCATTCACTTTGTATACGGTCCACTTTTCAACACCTGAAATATATGGAGAAGATGATTCCGTAAACAGATCTACATCCTGCTCAGATGTCACCTGCTAGTGGCGTACATTTACAGTGCTCAATACCAGACAGTTCTGTGCTTACTCAAGTAATTATGTAATAAACTCTATCAGCAAAGAATCCCCTGAACTAATGTTGTGGCAATGTAGAATATAATATTCTTGGTGGCCTCCATCATTTTTGGTCTATTATTAAGCTAACTATTCTGTAAGACATAATATCAGTGGTTACCAGCGTATTAATGAGATTCTGCTGCAGTCATGACATAGCATGTATGCTCTACGCTTGACAGTTCCATACTGATGATTTATCAGTGTTTTGCTTTTGAAGAAAAAACCTGCAATCATAAAACTATAAAATTTGTCTTTTCTAGCTAAATGTTGAACCCATAACCTTAAATAGCACACATGCTTGATTCTTTACTTGTATTCACAAAATCAAGTTTTCATTATTCTCCGCAAACACATACTAAAATACATAGTTACTCAAACACGTTACTATTTGAATTCTTATATTCTTGGCTTTCCTTTTGAACAGGTCAATGGCCTTCGGAGGATATTCTTGCATATTATTCCATATCACATCCTGATATCTTCAGGTTTTTTATAACCTTGCGATTCTCTTTATTCGTGAATCATGATCTATTGTTCATGATATCTCAATGGTTCCAGGAATAAAAGAGTAATTGAACTTGGATCAGGCTATGGGTTAGCTGGCTTAGTTATCGCAACAGTCACAGAAGCGTTGGAAGTTGTCATATCAGATGGAAATCCACAAGTAGTTGATTGTATCCTTTTTTGACATGATCTTGTTCAGAATTCACAAGGTTTAACCTCATTGGCGAATGGCGAGATTGCACGAATTCCCTGCATTCACTTCAGCTACTCATGAACTCCTTTTATATTGATTTCTTGACAACCAGATACACAGCACAATATTCGTACCAACTCTGCTTTATTTGGCAGTACAAAGGTGACATCAACGATGCTACACTGGGATCAGCTTGATGTCTCAGAAATATCTGGTACCTTTGATGTCATTGTTGCAAGTGACTGGTAATTGACTACCATATGCTACGCACTTCAGTTTTCTCTTTCGCATTTGCTTTTCGATGCTACGGAAATCAATTGATTTATATATGTGGACCTAGTTTACATATCATGCAAGTCTGTGACTTAGTGTGACATTTAAACATGATTACTAACACAATAGTTTTGTTTATTTTTATGTTACATGAGTACAGATTTATTTTAAAGTTCTTGGCATACCTGGAATATCCTAGCTAGTTTCTTTAGATTAACGGTCTGAACTCTGTGCCCCTATCAATCACGCTTCTAGACTTCTAGTTAGTGTGTATCTGGATTGGGTTATGTACTTTAGCCTTGGTGCTACATATCTACTTTGACCAAATATATATAGTGACAATAGGCTTAATAGCATAACTGTCCTTCTGATATGTGAAGTTGTGTATTGTGCCAGATCTACTTTTGTTTTTCTTGATCGTACAAACTCGCGTCTATTAAAAAAAATATCTGCGCCAGAAGTTCAAAACCAAACTCTATCTGGATTTGGAAATTCTTTTGCAACCAAAACTTTCTAAATTCGGCAACTGAGGTTATGATGCAGACTTCATGAAAACATGAGGCCATGCAATGTAAATAGTAAGGAGGATTTCTTAAGTTGGTGGCTATGTGCTATCTTTTGTAATCCACATATGGATTTGTGGTCATCTATCTGAGATCAGTCATTGTTAGGGGTATAAACTAGGGAGCTGATATTCTCGAGTGCATATTAGCGTCCACCAATCATTAATGGTCTATCAGAGGAATATAAGCATCAGCATTTCTGCACATGAAAAGCATGTTTACAAAGCTTCTTTCTCTATTTATAGACCAAGTCCAGTTGTTTTGACTATAAAACTTTCATTGTGCAGTACTTTCTTCAAAGAATTCCACAAAGGTCTTGCTCGAACAATCAGATGCTTGCTAAAAGAAGATGGTCCCTCCATAGCCATACATTTTAGCCCCAAAAGAGGTGATTCGTTGGATAAATTTCTCATGGATTTCAAGGATACTGGCCTTCATTACACCATAACTGAGGTGTATGACACTGAAATATGGAGCCGCCATAAAATATTCCTTGATGGAGATGACTCTTGGCCTAACTACGAGCCGGATCACTGTTACCCTCTAATGGTCAGTATTACACGTTGACTAGCATGTTTTCTTCAAATCACACGTTATTTATATCACCGTCATTCATATAGAGACTAAACTTAAGGGATCTTGAAACTACCACTTCTCTTCGAGTCGCCACCCCTTCTGTGATGATGCTCGAATCTGGAATTCGGACATCAACCAGAAAAGGAAATTGTCGGTTGGACAGACTTGCGATAACTGATAAGCTCTGTTTTCTAGCTTAATCGTTGATGTTAAGGTCTCAAGGGAGACTATTAGTAGTGCTTTAATACATACTTTCTGGGTTTTGGTTAGCTGAGTTAGGTAACAACTGGTGAAACATGTTGGCTGAAACTTTTGATAAGTATTGGATTCCTTATCTTCTTTTTGACAGAATAAGTTTGCATACTTTTTTGTTAAACAACCTGATAATGCGATGGATAGCTGATCGATACACACGAGTAAATACTTATTTCCTCGTGCAGTGAAATATGCAAATCTTGTAACATTGTGATTGGTGTGCAGAAACTGTATATCCTCCAAAGTGCTTTCTGGAAATGTTGTGACCCATTGGCTTAAAATTCTTAAAATATCTCCATGCCCATCATCTGTTACAGATATTATTGTTAAGAGAAAAAGTTGATGAGAATCTTATGTCTAAACCTTTTTCTTGGTCGTAATTATCACTAATCATATCATATTATCAGGACAAATATTTAACTCATGTCCACAACACCACCACCATTTCTCTTAAAGCAGTCATTACAATGAAAATGGTCTGAAGTTTCATCATTGGGTTTTATGTCTTTTTGGAACTCTTGCTGCAAACCAAGAATAAAATGTGGAAAAAAGGAACTTGTGTTATTAATTTGTTGTCCCACAACTTAATTTTGAGTGTGCACCAAACGATTCATATTTAATAGACATGCTCAAACTTAAAAGTCATAATATTACAATTGGGATTTGCAAGATGATGGTGACCGTCTTTCTCTTACCAATTAACCACTCTTTCTGGTAATTGTCATAATTCTCATCTAGAATTAGGATATAAAACTTACCGACTTATTGGTATAGCGTTTATATGCACTGTTCATAAGTTAAAATGTTAAAAGCAATTTAGTTTGTCAATTCTACATTACTTATTTATCAACTAAAATGTTATATAACACATATATTTAGCTAAGTTACTACACAAATATTTTGCACATTTATGGCACCCCAAGTCCCATTGATTATACTCTTTCCTATGATGATAAAATATGAGCTTTGCCTTGCCTAAGTTTCAAACTTGCGTAACATTTTTCTCTATGATATGATATGATGTAACCTCGTTGAAAAAACACTTATAAGTTATAACACTGATGAAGAATCTATCACAATCATAATCCCTATGGTACCACCACTAAAGCGAAGTGTACAAGCCCAATGACTAATCCCATAATTAAGACAGTTCTTCCAATTTGGTACGTTCTTGGTGCACCTCCTGTAGCCAAGTTCGCTAACCACCCCTCTGCCATTACAGCCTCCATGTTCCCTGGCCCTGAATCCGACCCGTCTGATCCAGTCCCCGAATTCGACCCACTTGTTGTGTCATTGTCCGGTTTTGCCGCCTTCTGGCTGCGAAATTAGAACTTGATTCAATATACAATTGAACGGGACAGGGGATGTATATAACCTATGCTATCATATTTTGTACAATGTGCATTAAATGTTTGTACCTGCCGGAAGGGCAAAATGTAATCACATAATCAGCTCCGGTGCAAGTGAAGGTACTCGTACCATCATCATACGCGTAGCTATACGATTTCGGACATGCAGTCTTAAACATCTGCGAATAAGCCGACGGCTTACAAGTGGCAGGGGAACCGTAATCCCCTTTGCAACAATACTCCGGAGTACCAAATGCATCGCACGCGCTGCGGCACGCACCTCCACCCTCAGTCTTCAGCTCGGACGGACACCGTTTGTTCAAATCCTCAATGCAACCCGTAGCCGAGCATTGACCAGACCCGCCTTTCACATCCACCAAAACCGGTAAATTGTATCCGTCTACGAGGCTTACGTCGTAGAAGTCCATTGAACCGGAGCCGAGCGTGAACTCGGCTAATGTGGCGGCAGTGGTTCCGGCACCATTGCATTCTAACGTACCGGAACCACAGTCTCCGGTTGTGCAAGTGCCTTGGCCGGATTCATCGAAGTTACAACCGGTTCGGCCCCATAAACGGCCGGACCAGCCAGATGGCGCCTGGAAGGCGCGTGAGGTTCCTTTTGTGAGCTGGAACCCGGTTGTGTCTAGTGGTGGGCTACCGAGTATACCCGGCCAGACCGTTTGTGAACATTTGTTTACAAAGGTGAATGTGGCTCCTGTGTAAAAACAATTATCAGAGGAATATTAGGAAAAAACAATTCAGAACACGATCAAGATTCAAGAAAGAATTTACACCAATAATATAAATTAAAGTGTGTGAATGTAACAAAAGCTTATGTGCTGATATGATCTTACCTAGTAGTAATTTCACATTTCAGAAGGAAAATTACATACACATTGACATAATCATGTTTTTGGTTTAGTTAATTTGTGCTTCAATACAATACAATTCAATGTGTGTCTAATGTGATGTATCATACATCAAATAAACACACAAAACACTTGGTACAAGCGTGACAACACATTTAAGTACTATATAACTCATCGCAACATACTATATAAAAAATCAAACACCATTTTTCCGTAGTCGAATTGTAAAAATGTACGAGTTTCTTGTTTGTGTGATACTTATAACAGAAACTTAACTCTATATAATTACACATAGCAGTATATAAATTTCACTTGGTGTAGTAAATGTATATGATTTCTCAGAAATTCACTTTCAGAATGCATATTCATGTGAACATGATGATCACAGAATTCTATGAAGATTTTCAGGTGAAAAACTTACCTTTGCCTTGTAAAATGTGAAGTAGCAGAGTGGATAATAACAGAATGGTGCAGGGGGCAAATAATGAAGGCATGATGATTGGTTCTCGAAATTCGAAAACACTAAATATTTGAAAATGATTATCAGAGTGATTAGAAAATCGGAAA
>JAYMSR010001265.1:0-10614 GCA_036897825.1 Plantago rigida | reverse complement strand
CGAACCCTTACAACATTGAAACTTGAAAGGAGTTATAAGATGGTAATTGAGCCCTTGTAATATAATTAGCTTATTCAAAAAAAAAGAATGGAAAGTGATTTATGATACTCGTACTCTTTGATTTTGTGGTAGCCGGGTAGGTGCATCTAAATTTGATCTCTTCTGAACTAAAATACACAATCCTTCAGAATGAAATCAGAATCATAAATCTCAGCCTCGTTCCCATCTCATCAAATAATATATCACACCACCTAAACTAACACAGAAATGTAAAAGTGCTTAAAAATTACCCTTGTCAGTGCTTCTAAGAGAAGATTTGAAATATCTCCCTTTTTCTTCAAAGCAGCGAGCAGATGCTTAACAATCTCAGCGACGCTTGTGCTGTACATCTCCAGATGAGAAATAATCTCCGGGAAGAGATAATCCTGCAATTACAACAGAATGAAGCCGCCATATATGTCATTGAAACACTAGCAAAGACAGATAACCAGGGGACCACAAGTCGAGGCATTCACTAATGGTAGGAGAAATTTCGAGCAAGAACAGCTACCTTAGGAACAGAACCAGTGGCCACTAATTTAGCCAGACCATACATTACGGCGTCTGCATTATTCTCCTCTATGTATTCTCTATTTCCATCTTCATCTTCCCCATTATCTGCAGAAGCTAAAAATCTTAAAGAACGAGAATAAAAATAAGCTGAAATGAATTAAACACAAATTTCAAAAGCTGCCAAATGATAATGCGACATCGAGGGCACCACAAGTAAATTATATTGGTCATAGGGCAGTGATACAACATCTGGCACCTATCAGCCTAATACATTGGGGTACTCTATATGAACCACGAAAGAAATCAAGCAAGAATGAGAATATGATTTAATTTTCTCCACTAATTCAGTTCACCAAGTATCTCGTTTAGTCCTCTTGATTTCCACACCTTCATGAGATAGTAATACTCGACAGGCGAGGAAGCTTACGAAATTGTTCCCAAAATAGGAACGGTGATCCTTTTCCTTTCTCTAAATTGAAAGGTACGGTCTAGGAATTGGTACAGGGGTAAAAGTGCCTTCTACATTCTGGAGTAGATTAATGCTAGAGTGATAAATCCATGAAAGATCTTCCAAGACCAGCTACATGGTACACGAATTTTAAGAGACAGATAGTAGTAGTCCTGACATCACTTCCTTTACCAATTTTAAAACTCATTTCGGCCTTTAATAATTATGCTACCATCATTAAGCTAATTAAGCATACTGTGTCCTTTACATGAGGAAATAGTCTTATACTTGGCTTCATTTCAATTAGTGGTTTCATTTAAAACTAACACCAGTTTTTGTTCAGCTAATAAATTTCTCTAAGCTAGTGCATACACCTGCAAACTCACGTACTATGCAATAGCAAAAGAAAGAAAAATGAAAGGGTGAGAAGCTCTTCCTAAACAGTGAAAAGGTAAAATATTGTTGGAATTTGAAATGGGTGTTTGTGTAACTAGTGGAATTGATGAAGGGCTCAATTCCCATTTAAAGTCTCTTTTCTTTTAATTTCTGGTAGTGGTGCCTCTTTCTATTTTAAGAGTCCAGGAAACTTGCTCAAGCAAAGTAAAAGATTTCAAAAAACACTCGGATATGAAGTCATATAGGTAGCCTGGTAGCCTATCATTGCTGAGGCTCAGGTCTGGTACAAAATTGAAATTGATTGGGGGCCAATTCGCATAAATAAGGTCTTGTTACGATGGGTTTTCTATCTAGAGTCTAAGGAACTAACTCGAGCAATGTGCAGGGCTTAGACATAAACAGACACTGACTTTAGAAATGCCAAAATCTTTGCATTCGACACTGGGATTAATATTTGCGAAGTGATAGCCAATAAAAACTAACAAGCATAGTAATCAAACAATAGTGGGGAATTAAGCACATACTTTTGGTGAAATACTTGATAGTTGTTACACTAAGATCTTAATAATTATCCTGCAGCAAACCTGCGGATTTATGAATAGCCTGCAGCTTATGAAACAAATAAAGAGGCATACCATTACCTACCTGAAACAATCAATAATTGTTCACACATTTTCCAGTACTTTTCAACGGTTGATTCCTCTGGGCTGTACCCTAGCATGTCCAGTTTTGTGAAAGTAAATTTTGTCTTTTTAAATAAACACCAAAGATCTGCAGCGATGCTGCTCACCTGCCAAAAATAATCATGTAACCCAGCATAAAGTCCATGTCAAAAGTTTAAATCGGCACTCAAAGGTTCTGATAAGTATCCTTGAGAAGAATCTACTTACCCTATATGCCAGCTGACTTCTACTCTGGGATGGATTAAGAAGATGGTAATCAAGTTGTTTCACCAAGGCATCACGTTTCTGTACTAGCGAAACTAAGGATTCCTCATCAATTGTGTCAGTGTGTAAAAAAGAATGCAGGCGCCAGGATACATGCAGATACATATTGAGGAGAAGAAAGGCGACAACCTGGAATTATGACATGGATCTTAATTTCAAGCAATGCTAATATAAGTAATAGTTGACTCTACAAATACTATGACATAATACAGACCTCATCATCTATGTTTCTGAACCTCTCAAGAATGTGAACAAAATTTTGATACAAACCATCAAGAGGAACTTCATGTTTTAAGTGAAGTTCATACAATCTCTTCAGATTTACAAGGAGCAAGTATTCATCATCTCCATTCTGCAAAACAACACATCAGCACTGAACTTCAAATAACATGTACAGTACAGTCATGAATAAGTGAACCAAGTCGATACCACGACATCTTTTATTGCAGATGTTAACTTATCAATCAGCTCATCCTGTAGACCTTTGACCTGATTTTTAGCAAAGTCTTGCAACTCTCCTCGGCTCTCAGAGGCACAAAACTTCACTGTTTGCACGCATGATCTGAGAACATCCTTCTCCCCATGCTTAAAGAATGCCTCTTGCGTAAGTTGAAGAACAGCTTTAAAATTCTGGAAAAAAATTAAGTAGACAGATGAGAACAAATTAAAGTGTGGCTGCATAGGAGAAGTTGATTAGTTCCCATGGACAAGAAATTATATGAAGTTGAACCTGTTCTTGTCTCTTAAGAGAATAGAGTTCCAGATTTGTGTAAGCAATGATCTCGACAAGAGAAGCTACTTTGTCTTTATCAGACATAAACTTGCGTAGAAGCTGAGGATAAGTCTTCATCATCGCAACCGTAATGTTGTGCTTGTTAGTTTCAAAGGTCTCCTGGCAGATTTAGAAAATAAAAGTGCAATCATTTAATTTGTCATACCTCGAGAAGACGAGAATCATTAAATGCATCCAACCAAACAGAAAGAAAGGATCATGCTTAACGCAGAATACGGTAAAAAAGGTAAATAATGGATAATGCCCAATTGAAAATGCTTGCAGAATGAGAAGAAAAGGATTCAGACCTTACTGACCTTTTGACCTTTAGATTGAGTAGGGATCCTGGTGTGGGTTGCAGGTACAATCCTTTCACCTACTGCCTTCTTTACGGATGCACAGAGAAGCCTGCATAAGTTAGTTGAATCAACATCATTAAGCTCAGCCAAGGGGTTATCCTCCAGAAGCATACGAATGATGCACTTCCAGTCCTGCACATCACAAATTCTCCTTCAGTGAATGCATAAAGTTCAGGTCTCAATGGCTCAGCCTTTCTCTGGAAACATCATACACCCCTACTAAGGCTCCAATTTGTAATCGCCAGCCATTCAAACTAATGCAGATCTCAATACGTTAGTCTATTTACTAGTTCTGGGCAATTTAAGTCCATAAGGGTCGAATAGTGGTAGACATAAAGATGGAAACCATTAGACTCTCCAAACCAATGGAAATATCCAAACAAAAATGAGTAGTCAAAATTAGTCATTTCACCACACTATGACGGTCTACAATCATGTACATAAACAGATCATCTTTTTCACTCGAATCTTGAAAACGTTCAACTATAGGGCCACAACTGACATAAAATAGTGTATAATCCATATAAGTACATGCATACCCAAGAATCCTTGTACTCGTAACAGAATCTTCTTTTCCTTTTTCCTTTTTAAATAATTTGTTCTTGCAAAATTATTACTCCCAAATCCCAGCAGCCAGAAGAGGCGATAGAGTTTTGTGCTGGAGTTATAGAGTGCACTTTTTCATTCCTTATTGACTAATATATTTGTTTATCGCGTTCTGTCAGAAATGAGAAGAGACACATGTGCACCCTCCACTATGACACTCCAATCATTTGAATATATGAAAAATCAAAATGAAGTCAACTGTTTTAGTGACAGGTAGACATACTTTCATGGGCCCCATGTAATCCCAGACATCGTCTATCACATATGAGCTTAGAATGCGGTCTGTTGAAAATTCTTTTAGTATCTGCAACATCCTATTGATATGAACATCTGGAGAATCACTTTCACTTCCTGCAAAGAGAAAAATGACAATTATGCATTATGAGAAATCAGGTAATCCTCGGAAAATTGGTAGGCGGATCAGCTCTACAGTTCATTTGTAGACCTTGTGGCCCTCATTTCATGAAAATCCCTCCCTACATCCCCTCCCTCCCCCTCTCTCTATTTAATGTTTTTTTATTGGAGTTTGAGATTTGTACTTATCGTTTCTCCATCTATATCTTTCATTTCTTCACTGATACCTGTTTGGCTGACAGGAGGATTAGAAGCTCTTTCAGGTTTTCATATTATCTATTCATGACAAAGTTACCAAACAAATCAATCCTTCACTTCTTTTTAAAGTTACAGCATTATAACTTCCGGCCACAACTTTATTCACACACTGACATACCCTTGAGTAATTCCAAATAAATGGTTGTCACATTCAACGTTCCTGTTAAATTACTTCTGCATTACATATGATCACAATGTTTCTGCCTTTTTTACTTCCAAAGTAAATAATTATTGGTCTAGAAAACAGAATATATATATATATATTGGCAATGTCGCCGTAAATGAGAGGCTGTGGTTAACCAGACCGAACTCCATTTAAGTTTGATTAGTGGCACGGCTGAAAATGTGCAGCTTAGAAGACCAGGTCTAGGATGGGGCCATTTAATAGCTCCTCCGAGCCACACCTATGAGAGCGTTGAATCTAACAGCACTTTGTCCAAGCAACCCGGAAAGGAGGGTGTAACTGTGTAAGTGTAACCCCTCCCCTCTTCTTACTTGCAGAATTAAGAAGTTCTAGCACGAATTTTTTGCACCATCAGTTAGTATAATCATAAGCGGGATTATTTAATTCTTTTTCTAATTTTTTTTATAGTAGAGCATTTTTGTGAAGAAAAAAGAAAGTGAGGGCCAGAGTCATAATGTCATCATCCACCCAGCCAACCTAAGAATTTCCTGAAAACCTCAACTGAGGTGTGAATAAATATGGAGGATCTACTGAAACATGGTTCTGTGTGGGGAAGCAATTAACTGAAAACAGGTAATCCTACTGGAGTAATAACTAAACTGTCATACAGAGTTACAAACATTCAGTGGATAAAAGAACCATGAAATTACCTGTTGATTGAGACTTTGAATCGTGAAACTTCATAGCAATCAGATGATCATGTACTAGTTCTCCAATTGCATGTCGTATCTCAGGTGGCTCATCAATCAGCAGATCATATAAAGAACCCAATTCATCTTCCGTCACAAGCTGATGTCTGCAAATGCCATAGATTCCGTGTCAAGATAAAAAAAAAGCTGGGGATTGGGGGTGGTGGGGGTAATATGTTGTATAACAGTTCTAGAAGAGCATAGAGATCAGGCAGGTCATCAATAGACAATAGGTACCTTAATAGTTGTTTGTCAAGCCCTATGGCACATACTGCCACAGAAATATCAATGTCATCGGCAAGATCAATCATCCGTTTGTAAAATCTATCAGTGAAAAGGTTAAGAGACGGCACATTATCGTCCACTTCATAAAGATTTTGCAAAGCTAGTACAGAAGCCTTCCTTACACCAGCACTCTACAAATGCAGTATAGACAAATATTAGATGTTCAGCACAAGGTTGATGAACCTCATGCACGCCTGCATTAAATTACAGTACAAAACTTACTTTGTCATTCAATGTCCATCCAAGGTATTTCAAATACAAATCCTGCAAGAACAGTGAGGGATATGACAGTACCCACACGCCAAGAGACTCTATGCATGACATTCGGATATCTGGATCAGTATCTCTATAACGATGTACAAATAACCTGCATAGGTAAAAAGTTTTATAAGTTCTAATCATGATTCAAAATCAGACAGCTACAGAACAAGAGAAGTAGGACACAGGAACAGATCAATGCTATGTTCTACAAAAGGAGGAGTCTACCCATTTTTAACAATAAAATTGTACCCGGTAAAAATTTTACGCATCATCTCTTCCATTGCAGTTATCTTTTCCTGAGTCACAGAAAGCCTTTTTGTAAGTGACTCTACACGAGGTCCTTCAACATTTTTTTTCTTCTCAGCATTCAACTGTCTCTGAGTGGTTTCTCTCTGTGCACCAAGCATTTTAGCAAAATTTATGAAGGACGTGACAAGTTGAAGTCCCATCAACGAGGCAATATGTCGGTAAACCCTAGGCGGAGTGCTGCAACAAGACAGGGCAATATCATAAAGCCATTAAACTTGGCAATGTATTTCTGGCAACCCAAATGAAGCACTAACCATGATAAGGCAATTATGTAGTCCAAGCACTTGTCAAATAGCAACTGATCGAAGAGAGGTCCATTTTGACATTCACTGACCAAATTGTCCCAGAAGTAGACAAGGTTATCTTTGAAATTTTTGAAGCCTCTTTTTGATCTTTGCTGATCTTCAATATCTCCCTAGGTTGTGTTAAGAAGAATGCCAGGTTTGTAATTGCGATGCATAGGAAAGACTCTGGAGTGTGCCACATAGGTAGAGGCACCTTTCCAGGACATTTTATCCGAGACAAAGTGCAAGCGAAGTACACAGAGTTTTTTTAATGTAACAAATAATTTACAAGGGACAAAATGACACAAATCACATGAAGCAAAAATGAAAACATATCTTGCAAGAAAGGATACTCTTTTAGCCATGTTCACAAGAGCAACTACAACGTCATCAACATCAGTTTCATCCATATTCTCTTCGTCAAGATGATACTTAGCCCCACATGTCTACAGATGATATTACAGTGAATCAGCAAATGTAAGTGATAAACCCACCAGCAATACCTTAATTAAATACATAAAACTAAAGAACCTCAAATAGCACGGTCAATAGCTCAGCCATTGCGGACTTTTGGGTTTTCTCATATTTCTCTACCCATAGCTTGACCATGTCAGGAATTTCCTTCCCATCACCTTTGATTGCCTCTGCAGAAAAACACATTTCAGTTTCCCAGAACATTCATTCCATAAAAGAATCAGGAAATAATGACGGAACCAAAAGGGTAAAGCTAAAGTTACCCGTTTGACAACTTCTTAGCAAATATAAAAAAATGAACTGTTAGCAAATAATTGTACCAGGGTAACCAATCTCGCCCTATCAAGCGGCCAATTAGCGGACCTACATAAAAACAAGGTATACCTAATCAAATCTAATTCCTCCCGTTCTCTTTCGTTCTCACCTATTGCTCTCTGCGTCGTTTCTCTCTCTCTCCCGATCACTGTGGCACCACTCACATCCAGCGAGCTTGACGGCACCGGCATCCACTCCGGACAAATGTTGGTGGATTGGTGATGAGGAAGAGTTATATATAACAAGGACACCCTGTTAGTTTATTGGTTTATCACTTGCTTTTTATTATTAGGTTCTTGACAGTATTATGTTATGTGAAACTTATTTATTGACTTGACTTCTCTTGACCTTATAATATTACGAAAACATCTTATGACTTCTTATTACTAATTTGACAATTGACATTGTAAATTTTTAGAAAGCTCTTTAACTAAATTTAACTTTCTAAATAGTTATATGAACATGCTATACTTAAGTATCTTGGATGTCCCGCTCCCGCTCCCAGATTCTTTTCTCAGCAGCTATGAGTTGCTATCTGATATTGGTAACACTAAATTGTAAGGTAATACAATCCAGATTACGGATATGTACCAATAAATTATAACGACTAGCATGTCCAAAGTCTTAGTACGCACTCAAAAAACTAAGAACTATCTATTACAGTAGAATGTAATTACAAGATCATCGCGTAACAAAATCCTAGACTCACACAAATCATCCAGCGTGATCAATCACCACAAATATCAACGAACTAGCATCTTAACATGGCACCAGCAATTAATTCGAAGACGAAAACCTAAAGGCACATGAAAACTGCAACTAATGCCAGAATTGCACGGTGAACTGATGGTTTAAGACCTAAACTATCCACACAGGCCGATTCGAACTGCAAGCTTCAATTCTAATGTAAATTAATTTCTAGTTTCTAATACATCAGTTTTTACATACAAAAACAGCTCAACTGAGACCTGACTCCATTGAAAACAGTAGGCTGAAGGAACATTACCAATCAGAGTCAAGTTCCGTTTCCGAGCAGCTGCTGCAGAAGTTGAAGCACCTTCAGTAGTCCTATTCCGCTTAACTCTCCGGCGAGGAGCTTCGAAATCATCTGAAGATTCCTCCCTCTCATCGTCCAGTTGAATGCTGTCCGTGCGAGTGAAATCTCTGTGCTTAATCTCAACCTTATTCCTTCTCTGCTCACACAGATGGAAACCCCCATCAGAAACACGAAAAGTGGAAAATCAACCAATAATTCACATCTCGAAACGAAAATCGAACAGCGAATTGTCGATTGGGAATAGGTTAACTTACCGATCGGCGATACGGCATTTCCCGCAGTACTGGCTCTTCCTCCATTGATTACCGGTGAGGAATTTAGTCGATTTTGCAGAGAAGGAATGAAATCTTCCCGCCAAATTAATGGTAGGTTCCTGTGTGAAAGTGGATGCCTTGTTTCGTGCTGCGGAATCTGTAGCTCTCTCACTTCTCTCTCTCCTCCTGGTTAATAGTCAATGATAGTGATGAGTAAAAATGGAAAATGGTTATTATATGGGGTTACTTAGTCCTTTGAGTTAGTGGGTAATTAATCCACACGAATTTAAACTTTTTGATTATTTTTACGTTTTAAAACCTGGTACGACTCGATATTCTATACTTATTCCTTATTACACTATAGTATAAATATGAAGATCATTCATGGGTGGCGTTGCATCTAACCATATTGGAATGAAATATTCTCGCGGAATTAATGTAATTTTACCGTGTAAAATTGCAATCAATCTTTTGTGATGTGGAAGACTATAAGCTACACCTCTCTCACACTTCTCACTTCTTTCGTGTTGGGAAAGTGTTGTTACGTAGTAATTCCTTTGGGTTGTGTGTAATTACTAATTACATCTTTTACTTTTTTATAGTAATTACTTTTAGTCTAGTACTGCTGCTCAAGAAACTTAATTTAATCTTCCCGCACTGCATAAATGTAAAGTTCAATCTTGTTTAATGTTGCTATCTCATCGTATATGCATGTGCAGTCTTTGATAATGTTGGATTTGTATATTCAATCATTTGACAATATTGAGATGCAACCCTGATCGAGTTAATGTCGTTATAGTGTTATTTATGACATATTATTCTTATTCGTCACATTGGATGACTTTATATCGTAATTTCCTGGTCGTCCAATGTTTCCATCTTTTTGGTGTTTATGAGGTCTATAGAAATTCATTAACTAAACAAATTTATAAACAACATAGCGTTTGTGTAACTTACTTTAACAAAAAAAAAACTATTACTCACAAGTTGAAGAGGTTTACGAGTAAGGAATGATAAATCATAATCTAGGATGAAGGGAACGTGTCAACTAAAGGTGATAGTCGGTTCGGGTATGGTTGAAGCAGATCGAGCCATGAGGTTCGGGCTATTTTCTGATTTGTTGTTATTTAAGGGGCCAGGCCGGGGGTTTCAAGTGATATTTTATGCCCGCCCCGCCCCCCTAACCAATTATACTTGGTGTGGGGCGGGTTCATTAGCGGGCCTTTTAAGTCGTGGTACGGACCCTTCGTTCCACGGGGGCTCTTTCGGTATGGGTTGGACTATAGAATGGGCTGAAATATTCGGTGGGGCTGGTACATGAATACTCTAACAGGATCGGAAAGACCTTGAATGTCAACCATTAACTCAACCATCTTATACTTTTTTTATTATTTATCATTTATCTCGCTTATCTTTTATACTTTTTCATTATTTATAATTTATCTTTCCACCATTAAATAGGGAATTATTGTCCGTATTAAAAATAAAAATAGCACCGAAAAAGGTCGTGGTCTATTTTATTTTAGCGGGGTGGAGGGAATAATTGATATTATTTTTTCTACCGATTTCGAACTCAAAAAGGGACTCGATTGAGCTCGTATCAACGAAGAAGTAGAGTGAAACTCTGTTTTAAAAATCGGGTCCGACCAGCCGAACAGCTAAACCGGTGTTGACCGGTCCAAATAGTGTAAAAAACCGGTCGAAAACAGTTTCTGTCAAAACCGGCGAAACCGGCCCGAAACCGGGTTTGGCCGGATTTTTATTTTTTTAATTTTTATTTTTTTAATTTTTTTTTCTTTGGAACATTTTA
>JAYMSR010001264.1:0-10620 GCA_036897825.1 Plantago rigida | reverse complement strand
GTTCCTGTTCTTCTATTCGGAAACCTCTTCTGTTCGTTAGCAGGAAACCGTATCGCAAAAGGTATAGTGGAGATAAAAGGGGAAATTTACGTAAAGACTATTAGGTTTATGCTAAATTACACATAAACCTGTGATTCCTTAACAATTTACTTTTAGACCCTATATTAAAAGTCAAGAACTCAGAGGTAGTGACCGTTAAATTGAATTAATGACAAAATTTCCCTCCAACTTTAGTAAAAGATGGAAAACAAATCAATAAAAAACATAATGATAGTGGCAACACCTTATATACGGAGTACAAAATTCTCAAGTTTCACTCAAACCATAACCCTAATTTGAAAGAAAATCAAATTACCCAACTTGATATTTAACAAAACTCTACAACTAAAATTTAAAATTGAAGGGAAAAAATTAACAACTCGTTCAACATATACAAGATATAAAAACTGATGTATAAATTTTAGACTTGTTGTAATGGAGTAATCAATTTGGACTTGTTGTAATGGAGTAATCAATGGCGGAGGCACATAGGATCATGCGGGGACACTAAACACCGCTCAATTTCAAGAAACCTACATAACGGTTCATTGTTGCAGTTCACTTAGTTTTAGTCTATGGTAAAAGGTTAGATGCAGAGTTAGATGTTTAGATTGCGAAAATAGTAGACTATGTTTAACAATGTGATTATGTGATGTACTTTGTATTTGAAAAAATCTAGCCTGCCCATATGCCTATACTAAATTGCTGGAAGTCTTCTTTGAGAAACTAATTAATTACTAACTAATTAATTATATATGTAAAAAAAAAACCACGAAGTGATATGGGAGACTATTTATACTTAATCTAAACATAGACCGAAGTTTATGTTTTCCTTCACACATTTGAAATCGTCTCCAGTATTAGATTCGTACATCCATACCGAATGTTCATACACTCAGGAAACGACTTATCAGGTGAAATCCCAGATCAGTTCCAAGACTATCATTCACTTTCAGTATTATATCCATTCTCGAATCAGTATGAGATGAATTTCATATCATTCAAGGGACAAGGAACAGGAAAAGGAATCAAACTTTATTGCCCACAACAAGATGTTTAGAAATAGTTACAAACTCTTTACCTCCTCTGGAAGTTCAACTTCCCTATACAATATGCAAACAGAGAAGCAAAAAGAATGGGATAGAATAGTAACATTACAGCTACAAGAGGCAACATGTTGTGGTGATATCCAAAATAATCTCTCAAGAAAGCTGCAACAGGTTTGGTCTCCCCGAACACCACAATATTACTTTGTACGTCTCCAAATTGTGACGTAAGTATGCCCTTTAACGACCAAGAAGTTGGAATCATATAATAAAACCAGATCCACCACTTGGGAATTTGCTGTAGAAAGGAAAAAAGTAACTGTAAGCATGTCCGATTATTTCATATTTGCATAACTATCCGATGATGTCATGCAAAGTCCTATGGTTAAAGAGTAAATATCAATGAAGAATTAACCATTTACTAGAACTATCCTCAAACATGCATGTTTCCCTTTTGTGATCAGAGAAACTCAAGAATCAGCTGCCATTTTATGTCGTCATGTTATTAACTCTTTTACTATGTGTTTTTATGGGAAGTATATTTACTTGCATCGTGTCACATAAATGGTGTTTGTAAGAAAGAAATACTTACGGGTTCAGGAATTAAAAATCCAGCAAACAAATTGAACATTGTGTAGAAAACTGACTGCGAAATGGCCGCTACCGGAAAGCTCGGTGTTATTGAAATCAGCATCATTCCAAGATAAGTAAAGTACAGCAATGTGCAAAACATAGTGTAGAAGTACCAAAAGACCTTATACACAGACCAATAGTATCCAATCATCGGATATGTGATCACTGTAAATGCAACTGCTTGAGCAAAGAGATATGGGATCTCAATAACCACCTACAGAATCAAATCCATACACTTAAGTCATTAAAATCACCAACTCTATAGAACTATGAATCTATCTATAAGTTGGCACGCAATACAAGTAGTCATTAGTCACAGTAAGAACAAGGTAACAGAATGCCAAGGTGGTACTTGTCTTTTTCTGATATTCCCGAGAAATTATTTCTTTTTACAGATTGTTATATCTATATGTTGGAGATGTCAAAATTCAAAAAATCTATATTGGGGAGGGAATGTCAGTCAATAACAATTGAACAATGACCAGGATACCTTTCCTTGGCTGACATGTATTTTTATATAGAGAAGTACAGCTATAAGAGGAAAAACCAACCTAATTATGGCAGATTCGTAGGATCTAAACAGTCTCAGGTGAACTAGAAATCCTACTTAATTACATACTAATAAAAAAGGTAATAGTATCACAAGATTTCTCCTGGTTGACAGGTAATAATCAGGCAATTACTAAAAACAGGTAGCTTCTCATTTCTAAAGACAATTACCAAGACTATGCAATCTTGTAATGAAATTGTCTATTATTTTGTAGATTTTGGCATAAGAATAGCAATAAAATCAAGGGAAACGGATAAATCCTAAAGTGATTGAAAATCAAATGATCGCAGAAGTATCATACCTGGGCTGCTGAATGAGCCCATGATGCATACATTCCAGCAAATCTTTCTCTGTAAAATACAGTGCGCTCTGTACTGACATATGGCAGAACTGATGCGGCATTGTTTATGCCACAGAAGAGCACAGAACCATAAATTGCACCAAGTAGAGTGAATAAACTCTGCTGATCATTTCTGTCAAAACAGTCAATAAAGAAACAGAAAAATGTTACTCCACGGATCCATCCAGTAGTAATTAAAACATAGAAACTCAGACTTGATGAATGAAACTCATGTGTCTCAATCTTCATAAAGAAGAATCTTCTTACATTTTCTTTCCTTGGCCCCAGAACAAGACACCAAAAAACAGAGAAGAAAAAAGCATATGCATTGAGCGCATCAAGTTGTATGAAGGGCTTCTCCAGTAAGACCAGTGCTGCTTCCACAGACAGGTTTTGAATTGCTGCCAACCATTCTGCGAGTAGCGTGTAGGAAAATGCAAATCTTTTGAACCAGAAGGAGGTGTACCCAGTTTTCTCACGAGCTCTTGGTTATTCCTTCAATTACATTGTTAGGTATAATATGTTATACATCTTGAACGCCACTGGGGAAGCACATATAAAACAACAATCTTGAATACAGGTTTTTTTGTGGGAAGAAAGAAGTATCAGTCAATACAATAGATCATAAACATCGTTGTGAAGCATAATAAATTAGTTCACATCATACACCACAATTAAATTTACGTGTCAAAATTCAAATATCCTTTAAGCATTCCAATTTGAGGAACTGAAAAAACAGGGACTATCTCATTTTATGAGTGAAAATTGGTAAATAGGGTGGGTTGTTCTTTACATTCTTTACAACTGAGATCAAGCAGCGATATAAACGGCTGAATGACCAGATGGGAGTATGGAAGAGTTGATTACTATGAAAATACGATCACCCACAATGATTTTGAGAAAACCACTAAGATATGAATTTAAAAGAACAAAGAGGTTTATGAATTATGAACATATGTTTGCGGAGAATGAATAAATAACCATTTATTCATTCAAAATTCATTTTACATGTAGCTATAAATTTCAAGCTTATAAATCCATCAGGCGAGAAGGGCTTCTGCTTTTCATTGTTTCTTCAGCCCAAGAAAATAAATCGTAAAAACATGTCAAACTAGGATAATAATATGAGAATTACACGCAGGACTCACGAAAAGATGTACATACTCCAACACTGGCTGTTCACATTTCAGATATTTATGCATCAATTTCATGGATAATAGGCTCACAAGACAAATATCAAAGCTATAATTAAAAGGGTTTGGCTGTTGGACTCACTTGTGCAACGCAGAATTCTTGTAAATCTCAGCAAAGTCCACACCAAGTTCAGCTTCAGAAGAAGTGGATGTCACCTCTAACATCCATGTAGCAGGATTATAGTTATCTCTTATTTGTGGCACACCAGAGTTGCTCTGTTGCAAATTTCAATGGTTATACACGATGGGTGAGAGATCCAGCTGGTTTGCATATATAGAAGACACTTCTTCCTATGGGAACACGATAAAGCAAATGTTCCATGTAGTTATTCTCAACAAGAAGGCTCACCTCAAAGTATCCAATAACGTTAGAGGAGTGCTGGCCTAAGGGTCCACAATATATCATCCGACCTCCAGCTTTTAAGAGTACCAGCTGTAAGGAAAAATCCAACATTAATATGTCTGAGAAGTGGAGTTATATGAGTGGAACTTCTTATAGAGCTGTACCAACAAAATGCATGTTATAAATCCCTCCTGAAGAGACCTTAAACATTAAATATTTAAATGTATTACTTACAAGATGCCGAGTGGCTAATATCGAGACACATATTTAATGGTTCATACTAAAACTTAGATCATAACCGCTATTAGTTACTCCATCCATTTCACTAAAAACTTTCCATTTTCCTTTTCGGACGTTCGCTAAAAACTTTCCAATTCCTTCTATGGAAACCTACTTCTCCACTTATTAATTTTTTAATCTCTCTTTATTAATATAGACCATTTTCTTACCTTTTACCATCCACCTAGTACTTTATCAATATAAACCATTCTCTTACTCATCCTCCTAAAACAATGTAAAACTTTTAAGGGAATGGAGGGAGTATTTGTTACCTCATCAAATGCTTCAAAAATGTCGATACTTGGTTGGTGAATAGTACAGACTATTGTTCTTCCAGTATTTGCCACATTCTTAACAGCCCGCATAACAATGGCTGCAGCTCTTGCATCTAACCCAGTAGTAGGCTCATCCATAAAAATAATGGAGGGATTAGCAACAAGTTCTACAGCTATTGTGAGCCGTTTCCTCTGCTCAGTTGAGAGACCATCAATACCTGGCAAGCCTACCAGTGCATCTTTAATTCCATCAAGCTCAATGGTTTCAAGAACTTCTTTCACAAACTCCTACAAGAGTTTTGGCAGAAAATTTATACATGAAGAATAAATAACAGAAAATAAGAATTGCATATTAAAAGAAAGATGGTGTTTCTTACATATTTTGTCTTAGATTCTATGTGGGGATGAAGCCGCAGCCAGGCAGAAAAGATAATGGACTCTTCCACGGTAATTTGAGGAGAATGTATATCGGTTTGTTCACAGTAACCTGAAATCCTAGCAAATGTCGTTTGAACTTTAGGGTAGCCTCCAAGTCTTATATCCCCATCCACTGTACCTGTAGTTTTTCTACCAGCAAGAACATCAAGAAGTGTTGTTTTTCCAGCTCCACTAACCCCCATGAGAGCTGTGAGAACACCAGGTTTGAACGCACCGGTCATATCATGAAGAAGTTGAAGCCTTTTCTCAGTAAAACCACGCTCCTTCATTGCCTGAAAGAAGAACAATAGCCATTTAAATTTTGGGGTCTTTTTATTTTCAGTTTCTCAAAATATACTGAATTGCCAGAACAAAAAGATTGAAAGTTGTGAATATCAAAGTTTACCGCAGGGGTTTCAACATAGTATTGCACATCTTGAAACACTATACTTAAGGGTTCAAACGGTAAAACCATTGTTTCTGCAATAAAGGATGCATGGCTTAAGTGTCATGATAAAAAAAAACATATAGTATATTAGTAATATATGTATAATTCTAACGTCAAATTAAATGGAGAAAATAGTTAACCTTTCTGAGATTTAGCATTTGTATTAGGAGAAACTCCAAATGGTTCTTCAGCAATGGAGTTGTCATCTTGTTCTATACTTCCTTGTAGTTGAGAGAGTTTTTCACTCGAAATAAAAGCACGAGATCCAGGAGCTGGTGCATTTTTCAAGATAATATTTATTAGCAATAAAATTAGCTAATTCATGCATACTTGTGTGTGTGTGTGCGTGTGTGCAGGTGCTCTCTTGCTAATTCATGTTTTTACCTTTTAAAAGGCTCAAGGCAAATGTAAAGCCAATGTTGAAGAGAATTGTAAATCCAAAGAGGGCAGCAACTGATACCCAAAAAAGATGTTCATCGAAATTGAATCCACGATTTTCTAGTGTTTGACGTCCCACTGTTGTATTTCCAAATGGACCCTTCGTAAAATAAACACATTTGTTGATTATCAATAAAAAGAACATATTTAGGAACCTTAAAGTTCAATCAAATTACGAAGTTCAAACATGAAGATTGATTGATCACATGTTGTGTACTGAATTATAAGAATGGCTTGATAAAAGACAGTCATGAAATGTTTGCCCTTCATTAACTTGTACCTGCCATCTTGGAGCAAGAAATTCATTCACTGAAAGACCTATCTCCGCATATGACATTGGGCATATCCAAAATGCCCATTCTAACCAAACTGGCATAGATGCTGCAAGTAACATAACTGCTTGAGAGTTCTCTTCCTTGAAGTGCTAATTTTGTGCTCATATATATGTGAGACAGAAAATTGATTGCTGTAAATAGTACGTACGTCTTGGGATTATAAAGCCGCTGAATAACAAAACAAATAATATTCCCAAACTGCCAGCAGTTGTAGAAGCAACCACACTCCGGAAAATCGATGCAAGGAAACGGAACATTGATATAAAGGCCATATGTGCCGCAAATAATAAGATCAGTTGGCGGAAGAACCTGGAAATTAAAAATATGGGATATGTCTCAATAAAAATATCTTACAAGAGTTGGAGGAAGTGATGAACCACTAAACAAACATAAACAGCATGCAAAGTTCGAGTGAATGGGATTACGGGACACAAACCTCCCAGCCTCTGGGGTAAAGCCAATGACATAATAAGTGATGTCCATATAACAGCCTCCAACAATGAGAGAGGAACTTTTAGAATGGTAGCTGGAATTGCATATGCCCAAGCAGGGTAAAAGTACAAGTCCCTCTGCTTGTAGAAAACTTCGAGTCTTGCAACAGTCATGTTGAGTTCGGGCATTCCATCAATTAGAAGAATGATTAGAGCATAGAAGAGAGCCCCCATGTAATTATTCGCATGCTCAATATCAACGCCCATCTGTGTTCTCAGGAATGCAGTCATGGTGATAGATGCAATAATGAAAACCTACAAAAGAATAAACACAATGCACAAGCACTTATATCAGGTGATACAGAGAATAGACTCATTTTGTGATAGCATACGAAAAACTGCGATAAAGTAAGATGTTAATTAGTCGAACCTGAACAGACTTGAATATGTATACAAAAGAGTTTCGTTTCAGAAGAAGAAGTTCTCTTGCCATACAAGCTCTGAACAGAGACCATTTAGGAAGGGAATACACGTTAAAACTGATTGCATTCTTGTGGACCTTGGACTTATCAAATGGCACAGAGAGTTCTCCGCTAATTGTCTTCCCATAAGAAGATTCCTTACATTTTCTCGAAAATGTATCAACAGAAATGTATCGGTAAGGTCCCTGGGTTTCTTGCCAGTATTGTTCTTGATCTTTTTTAGAGATTACCTGGAATTGGTCCAAAACTTTCAATGCATTGTTCAATAGCTAAGAATAAAACATAGTAACATTAACTGATGCACTTGCCTCCTGAAGAAAATCAGCCACTCCTTTCCTGTCAGGACATCTAAATCCACAACTACTAAAAAAATCTAAGATATCACTTCTGGCTCCATGATAGGCAATCTTTCCTTCTGCCATCAATATAACATCATCAAAGAGCTCAAAAGTTTCCGGTGCTGGCTGAAGAAGTGATACAAGTATTGTTGCATCTGAGATGTGCGCAAGTTGTTGAAGGCAACAAATAATCTGATACGTGGTGGAGCTGTCCAAACCATTTGAGATTTCGTCCATGAACAAAGCTTTTGTTGGTCCAACAATCATCTCACCTGCATAAATCTTCAGAACTGAGGCTTGATGTACATGTTCGAATTTCGATAGTGTAGTTAATGAAGTTCCACAGAAACAGTAATTACTGTATTTGACATGCTGTGTTATTTTTCTTTTTGCTGGGAGATAACAAGGTGAATTTTTTTAGTGACTGAACTATTGTTAGTATACCTGTTGTCAGTCTCTTTTTCTGGCCCCCAGAAATACCTCTCCTCATGGCATCTCCAAACATTGTGTCCGAACAAATATCAAGGCCAAGAATCTGAAAATGTACGAAGATTGTTAATGTGAAAAAATTTGCTCCGCGGTTAAATTATGTATAACATATATGGAGAATATACCTTCAATATGTAGTCCGTCTGAAGGGTAGTCTTTTGTCCTTCCACTGAAATTGCCTGTGAAAATTAACAGTAGACAATGAATAATGGAATGGGAATTCGGGAACTCAAGAAAAATGTGTAGGAAAACCATGATTGTTTTACAGGTTGGGTGGTTTCCTGTGGTTAAATTTGGAATGTGCCAATGTGGTAATAACATGTTTATCACAGAGGGCGGGGAAACGATCATCCTACAGGAAATACAGTAAGTTGCTGCTCTGGCAATATAAATGCTTGATTATACTTATGAGGGGATATATTAAATGACGAATTCACTTTTTCCTAATAGAGAGCATTTGCATTGCTGTTATCAATGTGAGTGCACTAATTCATCTGAACTCGGGGAGCTAATTGTCTCCAATCCCTTGTTTAAACTCTTACATGCGACTGAAGGATGCCAATTTTAAGTATGTAGGATATAATCAGTAAAGGGAGCATACAACGGAGTGTGGGAGATTTCCAAGAATAAATAATGGAAGAGATAGGTAATCAATGTCCCACATTGGAAATGAATGTTGAGCTTTGGAAAGTGTGAAGTAATATAAACTATTACTTCTTGTCCAATATGGAAAGTGTGAAGTAATAAATAAACTAATGCACTTTGTCCCACATGGGAAAAGTGATTGTGGAAAGTTTAATTTATTTATGGAAGTGCATTAATGATATGTAAACTAATCATTAAGTGGGGACGAATAACACTTTAAGGAAAGCGATTCTATTTGTGCCTACAAGCTACAGACTTGCCTTCTCAAGTATATTCCCAAACACTAACAATTTCGAGTTCCCACTGATTGTAAAACAGGATAAATGCTGTATGCAGCTTTCTTTGTGCCATTGTCCATGTTATTCACAATGTAATGGCCATTGTGCAGTGATGCATATTATAATTCAGATAAAGAAGTGGTTATATACTGTATCTGCTTCTACAATTTTAGATTAGTCACAATAATGGGGTCAGATACTTGGAGAAATTACTCACCTGCTTCAATGGCATTTATGGCAGCCTGATGATAGTGCTCGACTATCTCAGGTACCTCATGGGTTTCCAACTTCCGTGGTGTAGGATACCTGCCGTAAGTTCCATCTGGCAGTAGTACTCTCCATCTCTTGGACATTGGCTTGTCTGTGGATGATGCTGGGGCAATTCCACCAGGCTGAAGTTCTGCTCACATCACAAAGAAATCAGTTTAAGTGCTCAAATACCGGAGTAACATAATACTTGAGCCAAACACAAAGTGAACACAACACTGCCAACATCCCACTCAACTTATAACTTGCTATCGGCTGAAAAGGAATGAATCTATTAAAAAACAAACTTTGGAATATCTTCCAAGTATAACATTACCCATAACTAAAATCACCTTAAGCAAAGCCGACTGCTTAGAACTGATTAAGTAGAGTCTAAATGTAAATGGAACATCATTCTTTCAGTATTAATTTTAGCTTGAACGCAGTATATTTCCAGTTTGGCTCCAAAAAGAGAAGTATCAGAAGCAATTCTTGTATGACAGATAACAAGAAATATGAAGTCTTTGTTTAGATGAGGATACAATTATGTACAACAAAACGAGAAATGTGTATTAGGAGGCACCACACACAGATCAATCCTGAACCAAACACACCAAGCATAAAGAAATAGATTAAACATCCCAAAATTAACTCAACATCCGAGACAACCAACCATATCACAAATGTTAGAAATACATGTAACTCAAAAACACCTCTTACTTGCCAAAGCATAAATTTTTCTTGTTCCAAAACTTCTCATTTAAAAACGGCACGGATAGTAATGTTCCAAAACTATTTCATCTAACACAAAACAATCTTAAAACAAAGATTTTTTTAAAAATGTAATGTAACGTGTTAGGTGCACCAATGCAATATAAGTATGTAACACATTAGTTACACGAACACGCATCCCAAACTATAGCAATCAAAATACGACTAACAAGAGCGTCGAAAACGGTTAGTACCAGGATGAGAAGCTCGGCCAACATGCCAGAGCTGACAGAAAATAACAGCACCCTTAGCATGAACGGCGTCAACTATTTTCCTCCATTCCTCAACTTGCTCCTTGTTATATATCCCCGGCACGTGCGGAAACCTTTTTTTAACAAAAAACAAAAACAGAATATACATGTCAACATCATCACCGTTGGATTAGAATCTGACGGCTAATAAAAAACTAAAATAAAAAACTGGTGGTGGGACCCACACGGCATTTATATATCTCACGGAATAATCTATGGGCCATTTGGATACAAAACTTATTATCAATAAAATCATCAATATTACAGAATAACAATTTTGTTAACAGAGTAGATTAGTTAACGTGAATGAATGATTTATTTATAAATATAGTACATATAGACAATTATATCGA
>JAYMSR010001263.1:0-10623 GCA_036897825.1 Plantago rigida | reverse complement strand
TGCTTAAATCCTAATCTAGTTAACACACTTTCAAGGAAACGCCATTCAACTCGGTCATAAGCTTTACTCATATCTAATTTTAGTGCCATGAAAGCATCTTTGCCCTTCGTTTTCCTTTTTTATAAAATTGTTAACTTCATAAGAAACCAAAACATTCTCAGTGATTAACCTATTACGTAAGAAAGCAGACTAGGTTTCGGCTATGATAGAAATCATATGAGGTTTGAGTTTATTAGTGATAGCTTTATAAACAATCTTAAAAATTACATTACTCAAACTGATGAGTCGAAATTGGGTTATCAACTCTAGTGCTTTACACTTTGGGATCAAAATATTATGAGTATAATTCAGTTTCGGATTCAGGCATCTGTTATTCAAAATATTAAGCACACAAGTAGTCACATTTTCACCTATCACATACCAAAATTTTTGATAAAATAAAGCGAACATACCATCTGGGTCAGGGGATTTGGTATGAAACATATCAAAAAGTGCAATCTTTACCTCTGTCGAAGTGAACAACCGGGAGAGATCTCAATTGATAATGTCATCCACCTTCAAACCCATAGTTCTAACCACCTGATCGATATCTTCTGCAGTCGGATTGATACTGGAAAAGATGTCTTTAAATAATCTACTGCAATCGACCCCATAGCACCTGAATCCTGTTGTTAAGTACGAGAAGAGTCTCGTAAACCATAGATCTGATTATGTTCGAATCTTTTGGGAGCCTGATCATGGAAGAATTTTGTATTCCTATCTCCTTCATCCAATTTTTCTATTCTAATAAAAAATGAAGGTCTCTATTTAGAATTAGTAATAATAAATTAGTACTACTGTTTCACTTGCAAATTTTCTCTCTTGTCCTGTGTGAGGCGCATTTCAAATTTCTCTCCAATCCACAAACACAGACGACAACCATGGAAGAACCCGAGATAACCGACGAACAAAGAAGACGAGCCGAAGCAAACAGGCTCGCAGCTCTAGCAAAGCGCAAAGCGATCCTGTCACTCAACCAACAAACTACAACTGACTCTCTCACTCTCGTCAAATGCCGAAAGCTTTCTCCCGACTCGCTCCCAACCCTAAATCAACTCTGCCCTCCCCTAAAGTTTCGAGTCCGCCTTGAAATTTGCTCGCCGGATTCATTTTCGGTCACCCCTGTTCCTGGGGAGGGTTTTAATTTTCCTGTCAACGAACATTGCTTTGAGCAACTCAGAGATTGTCTCTCTAATGTACGTAATTGATGTTCTGTTCATTCTTCATTTGATCGTCTTGAGTCTATTTTATTTGCCCGACTGGCTGTTAGATTACGTAAATTGATTGGTTGTTTATCTTAACAACATTGCTCCGAGTGACTAAGAAATTGTGTGTGATCGGTTTTGTTTGCGTGGTTGGTCGGTTAGGTTCTATATGTAATTGATTTGTTGTTCATCAGAGGAACATTATTTCCAGCTAATTCGAAATTGTCTCTTCAGTGTAAGGCGGAAGTATTGCCTTTCTACCTAATTGAGGAATGCAACTCAATTAGGTTGGACTTGGTCTGAGTTCGAAATGATATACGAATACTACTCTGATACTCCTTAGTTTGCTAAAGCAAGAGTTTGAGAAAGGCAAAGCATTGGTGTTGGATTTGTCACTTCTTTCAAATGAGGGATGATGGATTCTAATATAATATTTTAATTAGCTAAACAGGTGACACTTTGACAGAATTTTAGGTTAAAGATACCAAATTGAATTTTCCAAAAAGTCCTAAAACAGTGAGGGCAAAACATGTAGTAAAGCGACAACGAATGCAGAGGTAGAAGAACATTGCTTCCATCTAAGAAATTGTCTCTCTACGTTTTAATGTGGCACAGTTGTCTCTCTAAGTAATCGTTGTTTTGTTCATATTTCATTTAATCTTATGTATTTTATTTGCCTGATTGGTTGGCAAGTTTTATTATCTCACTACACCCAGAATACTGGTGGTGGAAAGGCGTCTGTGTACAAGCTGTGGGACTATCAGACTGTACCGAAGTCTTTAAGGAATTGTAAAGGCATGGAGTGTGAAGAGATTCCTTGGGCAACATTCAATGTAATTGAAAGGCTTTCACATTCCTATACTGCTGGGAAATGGATACCTTGCAGGCCTGAACATTTACCAGAAGAGAAGGTTGACGAAGTGCTCATGGAACTCCCAAAGTCGTTGTTAAATGCCCTCCTACCGTTTCAGCTTGATGGTGTTCGGTTTGGACTAAGGAGGGGAGGTCGGTGTCTCATTGCAGATGAAATGGGGCTGGGAAAGACCCTCCAGGTACTCATTCGTTGACACAAACAGAACCTTAGTTTTTGAAAGTAATCGTGTTCCCTTTCTTTTGGCGGTCCCTATTATTTATATTTACTCCAGTGTGCTTATTCATAAACTAGTTGTGAAGATGCCAATTTGGTGCAAATATTTGTAGTTTCTTTTCCTGTTAGCAGAAAATTTACGTTAAGTCACAAAACACTAGCATTCAAGGATGTATATTGTGGAAGTCACTGGGGCTGGTTTTCTGGGTGACAAGGTAAGAAACATCTCAGGTGTCAAATTTCTGCTTGAGGATAATTCCTCGACTCTAGATTCTTCAAGGTTTACCTGGGTACGTTTTGTTGTCCAAGTTATTAGGCCAATCCTGTTTTGAATAAAATATTTGATATACTGTAAAAGCACTTTTAGTTATTGATTTTCATGAAAGAATTCTGCAGGGTTTGATTTTATAAGTATATGTTGTACTTCATTTATCTATTTTCAATATTTTCCTCTAGAACGTTGCATGAATCTTAAAGAACGTACTTTTGCTGTAGAGAAACCTTTATTTTGGAATTTATATGAAATACTATGTCAGTGCATTGATTTTGATAGGTTTGTCATGTAAATCTCTAAGCGCCCACAATCAGATGTGCATTGTTCTTAATGGCTTGATCTCTGCCACTGGCTTATCTATATATAGTGTGAAATTGGTCTTGGATTAGTATCCGTGAAAAAGAATTATAAGATTTTCTGGTGATTTTGAATTATTTTGCATTTTGCTTTCTGTTTTGTTTTTACGGACAGAGTAAGTGTCATTTCAATGGTTTGCATCCTATGATAGATTCATCTATTTCTTGCTTCCCTGTCGACTTATTGACTTGTATAGTTAATAATGCATCCACTGTTTGTCACCGGTTTATTTCCAAGTAAAGTTACTTGTTTATAGCCAAGGCTTGTGGTATTCTCTAGGCTATAACAATGGCAGGCTGTTTCATGAAGCACGGCACCATACTTGTTGTTTGCCCTGCTATTCTTCGTCATTCATGGGCAGAAGAGCTGGAGCGTGGCTTCCCTTTTGCTTGCCGACAGATATCCACCTAGGTAATTTTTTGAGGTTCACTTTTCACTTTCAGTCCTATTTCTCTACTCTAATAAAATGGGCTTATGGTCAGTGCAATGGTTCCGTTCTTCTCACTACATCATATCATCTTGATAATTAATTGTGAATAATATTTATTTTGGCAAGGCACAGTGTCACATCATATTCTTTTTTAACTTCTCAAGATTTGGAAACAGTTTGTTTTGTTTACCCTGCATATCATTGTTTTAACTCTTCTTTACTTTGAATAAAATGAGTAGAACTTAAATAAACAGGGATGACATTCTGACCTGCACTTATAAAATGCTTTATGCATGAAGGTAGATGAGCTCATTTTTTAATGCATTCCTTTGCGTGTGTTTCAGTGTTATCTTCATGCCTACTTTCTACTGATTTATGTGGATACAACTGATGGCGTAGATGGCTTTGTGTTATACGTTCTTGAACCTTGTGCATCTTCTGCTTCTAGTTTTTCTATTCTTTTCAATTATGAGTAAATACCAGGCTGCTTTTTTTTTAGGTTTCCAGTTTTTTGTTCTAAAGATAATCCTGCTCGTTTACCCAAACGCCCAAAAGTTGTTATAACTTCATACACCATGCTTCGTATTTTGCGGAAGAACATGTTGGAACAAGAATGGGTCACCTTGATAGTCGATGAATCACATCATCTACATTCTACTAAACAAGCAAAGGAAAAAGATGAGGTAAATCACTTGCCATTGTGCGTTGGTTTACTAAAAAATGGAATACATACTGGTTAGGTTTGTCAGTAATAATTTCTGTACCATACTTAAAACAGTGACGAATTGATACATGCACATTCCATTAGCAAATCTTTAATCTCAAGGCTGCTATGAAGTTGTGAAAGCACCCAACTTGCAATTTATAGGTAATGTGCACATTATCCTTAACATAAGTCTAGTGGTTAAAGTTGCTGTTTTCCAGGAGTCTCCCATTTCTATCCTAATGTCCAATTATACCGTGTAATTTCTGTTCTTACCTCAATAAGCCTAAATTCCAACATTTAACTAATAACTGTGTCCATTCGTGGGAAGGCAACTTCTTGACTATCTATAGCATATAGAGTTTGAAGAGAACCTTCCTTGAACAAGTGGATGCTCTTGAATCTTGATGGAATAACCATCATACTCACGAATATTAAGATTTGCAATTCTTGAAGATGCTAATGATGGGATGCTATCTGAATTTGGAAACCAGCTAGAGTTAGGTAAAAAATCGTATCTGCTAAGCAGAGAATGGTGAAAAGATCATCTGCTGTACATTTAAGGGGTAAATGAAGCAGGCAGAGGAGCACAATTTGGTATAGGAGATGCATTCTGAGTGACAGCAGTAACGACAACCTGATAGCATAGTTAGTGCTTTGGGGTGTGAATATTGAATTTCATTATAGTTTGGCCAAGTTTCTTGCAGTAATTGCACTTCTTTTTGGGGTCAATACCGTGCAATCCAGCCTTACTCACGAGAACCGTAGCACTAGGTGCTGCCCATATTACAAGGCAAGGTGCGCTATTCCATGGTTCCTTTGGCTCCAATTCCAATTCCTTGTTTAAACTAAGAACAATGTCTGGATGTGATATGCAAGGGTTTTTGGTAGGGGCAAATATCTTGATTATGTATGCCTAGTTGGTGGCCCTCTAGGCTCTAACCGATGTCTGGAGTTACAGAGTATTGCTCAATCTTTGACGTTATTGCTGTTCTTTCTTCTTATGGATGCCTATGACTTTACATTTAGGCTCTTGAATAATATCTGAAGTCTCTAAGTGTTGCACACCACTTGAGAATGAACTCGTCTCCAATATAGCCCGTGCCCGTGCCATTAATTTGCTATAATGTTGGGAAATGCTCGTCCAGGCAATGGAAAGAAGTTACAAAGATGAGATTCTATGACAATGTAAATATAATTTCTATCAAGCATAAAAATATAGAGTTAAGGCAACCAATTGTCATGGCCTCCGTGGGAATTTTAAGGAATGCAGATTTGCTTATATCAAGTTACGTAATGATTGTCAACAATCATCATTTAAACAGACTGATGTAAGCTGGAGCGATGCTAATATGTGCTATTTCAGATCTTGAAGCGAGGCGTTTGATTTAATTAGTTGAAGTCGCTTGAATAGTCTTTGGTACCTTCCACCTTCATGTTTTTGCAATTAACGAGTAGTTCCGGAGATAAGTTGTGGAAATGTCCTTTCAGCAAGAATTGCCAATGGACTGAGAGATCCTTGTACATTTGGTTGCACAGCAGGCACATGAAGCTAAAGATAGAAAAGGAAAATCCCTTGGGCAAATTGTACCCTTGCTAAGCGGGGGTGGGTGAGAGGTGGTGTATTTTGTAAATTTCTGCAAACAGGCTGTTTCCACGAGACACACTAAACTGTAAATTTGATAAATTTGTGGTCCAATCTAACCTAACCCTAGTTTGTATTATGCAATTGAAATATTAGTAAAGAATACTAGTCATCCTTGATTAACAATTACTAGTGTGTCTGTACCTTACACTGATACACCTCCGTAAAATATGTGTGTTTAGTTCTGAATTTGGTTTTAGGCCTGTAGAGTTTTGTAAATCTAGGTCGCAGGTAGTATATAGTTGTTCAATGTGGATTATTGATGTGTAGCTCAAATGATTAAGAGAAAGAAGGCCATTCTTGCCCCACCACATTTCATGGATCTTCTGATGTTCAAGTCAGGGACATGATGATTCAGCAGGAATGTTCCAAGCAGTTTACAAATAGCAGATATTCCACTGCCGATATTAATAGGAGCAT
Source organism: Plantago rigida (assembly GCA_036897825.1). Lineage (NCBI taxonomy): Eukaryota > Viridiplantae > Streptophyta > Magnoliopsida > Lamiales > Plantaginaceae > Plantago > Plantago rigida. The sequence goes on along the minus strand of JAYMSR010001263.1, from coordinate 4,463 downwards.
CAATGGCAATGTCGATAAAGCTCTCTGGAGAAACCTGATCTACGGAAACATGGGCTATACCTAGAGCATCTTCATCCTTTAGCTAGCACTTTGGGTAAGGCTAGCTACTAAAGAGCAGTTAATGAAATTCAACATTGAAGTGGATGAAAGAAAATGGCTAAGCAAGAGAAAGGAAATACAGAGAAAAAGAGAAAATGATTTAGCTGCTGACAAGCTACTTTCGTTATGTAGCCAATGTCACATGGACCTAAAATTCAATCTTTGCATTGTTTTTGTGACTTGATTCAAAAGCACAGAAAGAGAATGTCACGGTGGGCCTGGTCAAAATCCGAGGCCCTAGATATGGTCAAACAGGAGGATATATGCTCCTTTGGTTTATCATTCTAGAAACTAGTTCTTCGTGGGTTTTGACGGGAAGTTACATCAAGGATCCAAATATCTTAAACATTAAAAGAAAGGTCAATTCGGAATTTAAAAATATCAGTGGAGATCAAATTCTTGGAAGCATTGGTAAAATGAGAAAATAGGGTCCTATATGTTTATTTCATTTTAGTATGTCATTTCCACTCGTATTGGGTCGTGCCAATAAATGTGTTTGTTTGTTTGTTTCGTTACAGCTTACTGCAGTACTTGATATGGCTATGAAAGTGAAGCACCTAATTCTTCTATCCGGAACTCCCTCACTGTCAAGGTCACTTTCTGTTTTGTAAACCTGTTTCTGATTTTGATTTTATTGAGTATTACACTCTCAAAATCTTTCAGTGTATACTGCTTACTAACATACACTTGCAATTTTCCTAGATGATTATAGGCCTTTTGACATTTATCATCAGGTGAATATGTTGTGGTGAGTCTTTCAAGATTTGTCATCAGTTGGCCATGTGCTATGCTTTCTGTTATGTCTCTAATGTTCTTACCTTTTGCAGGCCAGGTTTGCTGGGGCAGACCAAATATGAGTTTGCAAAAACTTACTTCTCTGTCAAATTTGGTTGGGGTTGTCAAGGGAAATCATTTAAGGTAATTCAAGTTGCCCCTTAAAGCATAATCTGTTTGCTGAAAATGACTTTCAAACTTCTTTTTTATTAAAATAACTTGTGTTTTACGGGTAGGAAATGCCCTTTATACAGGGGTGGGTGGTGGTGTGGTGATTCCTAATATATACGGTGTGTGTGCAAATTAGGGGAATACAAACACTTGGTGTTGTGATTATTTTATAATATTTAAGTTGTAGCTGAATATGCACTGTTGATCGTTTGTCGGAGAGATGGTCTCTTCCAAAAGTTGTTCAGTAGTTTGTTTTGATTCTGATAACATTTCATTTTTGTAGGATTTTTCTAAGGGAGCACGTTTGGAGGAATTAAATGTTTTACTGAAGCAAAGTGTAATGGTAAAGTCTTGTTAACCATTAATAACTAAAACTTTTTATTTTCTGTCTCTCTGAATAGTTAATAGTGCTGTTTTAAGACAGGGAAAATGCATCAAATATTAGTGGCCCTAATACTAAGTGGTACGTACTGGCAACCTCAGTTACCTTATGTAGTAAAAAGTATCGTACTCTAGCCATCACCTAGAGAGGATTGATCTATTTCTGTAAACGGGCACTTCATCAGTGCTTCTCTTTATTTTTAAACAACATTGAGAATAATGAGTATTTATTGTGTGTTTTCTTATTCTGGAGAGTGATTGGGGGAATATTGTGAAGGTCAACTTTGGAACCTGAAGAAATTATGTATAGATGGGATATTTTGCTGGTATGCGAATATTCTGTACCTTTAACTCATTGAGCACCATTTTTAACTCATCGGTGTGCAATGCTCGATATCTTTATGCCTCTCAAGCTAGTCAATATGCATATTCACCCCAGCTCGGCTATTATTCCTAAAGCATTATTTTCGAGTTCCTTTAGTGAGTTAATCTACAGACATTTTTCACCAGACTCTGTAGAGTGTTGACTATTCATGAATCAAAACACTCTCATCCTTCTATGACTTTGGATGCATAATGATTACTGGTTAATTATTGATCTATGTTTTCTTGATGCTTCTCTGGTTATGTTTGTAAATATTATTTTATATTTCGTATACAAACAACATTGATTGCAGACGAATGACAAAAGCTAGGATCATTGACTCTTCCCAGTTGATCCCTTAGGTCTTGAATTTCCGATATTATTTTATATTTTGACTAAACACTAGTGGTAGCTACTGGATGTTATTTCTTGCTCCTCCAAGTTACAAGAAACCACTAGAAAATTGCAATCAATCAGGGAATTGCATGTTCCTAGTTGGTTGTTTATCAAGAACCTAATATTCTTCCTGAATCAAATACAGTAAGTAAAGGTTTTTTGTAGTAGTGTTATAGTTTCTCAACCTGTAGTAAGCTTTCCTACGGCTAAATTGATAAATATGTACTAAACCCAATGCACAAAATGCCTGTTTTTTTAGTTGTACTAAACTACTAATAGCCAATACATATAACATGTGCCATGGAAGCTGGTTACCTTCGCACCTGAACATGCATTATTGAGCATGCTCCAGTCCCTGATACTTACTGATTTCTATTGCTTCATGTGCACATCGATAGGCGATGGTAAAAAAAAAAAGCAACAATGTATCTAGCTTTTTATCAATGCTCAATCATGCATCCTCACAATTTTCTGCTGCTGAAATCTAAATATTGTACTCCATTCGTTTAATTGATTACTTAGCAAGGGACATGAAAATTGAGAAATATGAAAGTGGACGTCAGTGCAAGTTCTTGATATGATTGACAATATACGAATAACACGATATGCAGTTTGGAAACTGGAATATTAAAATGATTCCTTTTAATTGTTGAAGTTCTGTTCAATTTTACAACTCTGACGTCCCTTTACTAAAATATGCTGTTTCTCTCAATATACAATAGATCAGACGTCTGAAGGATCATGTTCTGCCCCAGTTACCCCCAAAACGACGTCAAATTATAAATTTAGTTTTGAAAAGTAAAGATATTGATTTAGCAATGAAGACCCTGGGACTTGAAGGTAGGGACGTGTGTGCAGATAGTGATGATGAAAATCTGCCAGTCCATGTTTCTGATGAAGATGGAGGTACTTTCAATCTATTTATTTCATTTCATTTTCTTTTTCGGTTTCTGTTTTATTATACATATGCTGGCTGAGGTAGGTGGATTTGATTTTTTTCAGTTTCAGTTCTTAGTTTGATGACAACACATTTATAAATTCCCGGTTAGGTGCCAATTGCCAATCATATCGTGTCTCTTTAAACTGTTTCACATAATTATAAATCCACAGGAAAAAAATCAGGAAAAAGAGTACTTACTTTAGTTTTTAAATGAAATGTGTATGATCAGTGAACATTGGAAGTAATCTGCGTAATCAACTTTAATTGTGCAGGGCATAAATGTGTTCTTACCTCTTGGCTTAAGCCCCCATAGCTAGGCCTCGGAAGTGCCTTTAAATTAGTCGATTAGTACGAGGAATATTTTTGCTTAGTAGAAACGATCCATGTCATCTTAGACTTATATGTTGTGTTAAGAGTTCAGATTTTGAGACTTTGAAAACCAATATATTGTTGATCTAAACATAAAAACTGAAGTAGTGGATGTCAGTTTCTCAAGAGGGTGGAGGCTGAAAGGATTGTTTATTGAACCATGCTATGTGAATTCCTGTCTCCATGCAGATAATCAGATGAATAAGAAATTATCACAAAAGCTCTCAGCCCTTGGCATAGCAAAATTACCTGGATTCTTTGAGTGGCTTTCTATACATCCAATTATGACAGAGGTGGATGAAGACAAAACTGGAGAAGAAAGTTGTAGTTTTCACAAGATGATAATATTTTGTTATCATCATAAGGTACTTGATGGAGTGCAGGTGAGAATTCAGCTCATTCGTATTTATATTTTTCTATTATATTTTAGCATTATCATAATCCCTGGTGTTTATGGACTTGGAAATCAGCACAGTAAATTTATAAAATACAGCTGCATCTAGATTAACAGACCGCCATTGTATTAAAGAATGATCTCAAAAGTGGTTTCTGTATCTCGCCAGTCGTTTTCTGCCATTCGTAGGAGATACATTGTTGGGAGAGTTGGTGGATGAGGGGTGGGTTTGACATGGATGCTTTAGCAGGAAGCTAAGTGGCCAGTGGTGTTTGACAGAGATTGTGGGAGAACTAACTGGCGCCTACGGTTCTTGGGCTTTCTTGACTTGAAACCCTGTCTCAGAGTGTTCCGTTTGTGGCTTCTAAACCTACCACATTGCCATGTATTATATATGTTGTAATAAAGGCAAATTATGTAAGGAAATAACAACCTAGCAAAGTGAAGATATATGCCCACAATCTTTACTTAATATAACACCCATAAATTACGTGTTAGTGCTTAGTGGTACTTCCTCCGTACTGGTTGAAGCTTTCCCATTTGCTATTTTTTTTTATCCCATAAAAAGCTTTCAT
>JAYMSR010001262.1:0-10628 GCA_036897825.1 Plantago rigida | reverse complement strand
CCCAATCAACCACAGTTGATGCTGGTTGCTCCCACCATTCATCGAGCTACAGCACAAAGAACATGCCAACGATTAACAAGATTGCCAAAATTCAAAATAGAAGAAACTTAAAAACCAGTGGCTTAGAAGATTTTTTTTATTTTTTCCTAAACTTGCTTGAAGCTATTGATGGTTGGGGCAAGTATTAAACAGTAAATTGATCTTTGGAGTCTTAGAGAATATCCTGCTCGATGTTCTCCTTGTCTTTCATTTGATATACATTGAAAGAAAGACAAAAAAAATAGATATCATCAGGAGCCAGGACCAAAAAAAACATATTGAGTGCAGAAATGTTGTTCAGATGTAAACATCCGATTATGACTTTATCCTTGACCGGAATCGATTATCTCCAACATAGAAATAACAGATGGACAATTACCAACTTAAGGAAACTAACTCACCAGCGACCATCAGATAAATCCGTTTTAGTCTTCAAATTTCAACCAAGCTAAAATTTTCAGATTAACCAATAAATTTCCTTTACATTCAGATGTATCACCAATAGGCAATTGCAGGTTGGCATTGCATGATTCTACTTGCATGTGAGCAGGAGTTGCATTTATTTGGGCATATGAACTTGGTAAAACTTTGAAACTCCACCCGTGTATTTGGGCATATGAATCTACAAGGTGATGCACTTTTTTCATTTTGGGGAATGCCTAATTATTGACACTCTTAAGAACTAGAAAAATAAAGTTCCGGAGTACTAACCAATCCACCGACATATTTGCAGTCTTCAAGACATTTTTGAGCATTTTGAACTGCAACATTCAACTCAGGCAACCACTGTTCTGTAACATTTTTCTCTTGCTCAGATGTCACATTCAGGCAATAATTTGTTGTCCTGTAGAAAAACAGTTGATGAGGTTACTGCAATGATTCTGTCTAAACTAAGTAGAAAAGATGGGATTAATGCAATTCCCTGTATCATAAATTTTGTAAGAAGCATAATCACATAATTTATCCTAATATGCTCTTAAAGAGTCAACTACTCTTTCAGACCCAAAACTTATAATTATTGATAACATGAAGACGGATAGGCTTTCTAAGGACCGTCCAATAACTCACAGGCTCACCCACTGTTAATCAGACAGAAGATTGGGAAAGGAAAGTTAGATATACCTATCATATTCTTGTAATGCACGATGAGCATGATTTAACAAACCATGGCCACTCTCAACAAGATCCCGTCGTACATGAACCAAACTGATTGCCTTTTCCAAGTCTTCCAATACACAAGCCTCAGAACCACGGAGCTTCAAACAAAATTCCATGGACTCCAAGACTGATGCTAAACCAGTATCCATACCATCCGAGCCTAGGAATAATTGCAAGAGGGAATCATTTGATAAGAGGTCAGGTAAATCTAGCAGAAATATCCTTATGGTTTTATATATTTTACTATGTTGAGCATCCATCCATATTTTCAAATGCACAGGAATCATAACTGTTTTATAAGTGGATTTCAACGCTTATGCTACATATCTCATTGAAAACAAATCCCCCCCCCCAAACACATCACACACACACACCAAGTTTGGCATTTGGTAATGGGTTGCACAGAAAATGAAAGCAATTATTTTTTCCAGCTTCATAAAGCATAGTATATATGTAAAAGCCAATGCCAGTCCTGACACTTATGATCGAACCATGGAGATGCATAATTCATTTTATAGATTCGGGAAATATGACATCAGTAGGTGATTTAATGTAAAGAAAGTATTTAGTTTAAGAATCCTCACCAGCAGGATACTGTAAGGCAGCAGAAATGCGACAGATAGAAGGAACTGCAGAAGGATCTCTGGCACCAGCTCTAGCAGTCAACATTGTGGCATTTCTCTCAGCAGTAGCAACTGCTTCAGGCCCTGTAGAACTATTTGCGCCCGTTGACTCCAGTAGAGCCTGATCAGTATGACAAGGATACATAAGGGAACTAAATGGGAACAGAACCACTCAAATAGGCCCCCAGACACTTGTCAAAATTTTATATTTTGATAAAGATAGCTAAAACATAAAACAAAAAACTCAAGATGCATACTCCCTCTCCCAGACTCAACTTCCCATTGGTCTGGGCACAAGTTTTAAGACAAGATTAAAAAGTATGAAGAAGGTAGATGAAGTAGGAGAGATGGTGAATAAGGTAAGAAAGAGATTGAATAAAGTATGAGACATATAATCCATTTAAGGAATGGGAAGTTGAGTTTGGGACAGACCAAAATGGAAAACAGGAAGTTGAGTTTCGGACTCCCGTTCAAAAGGGTTATGACTTGTGATTATAAGGCATTAGAATAGCACTTCTACGTGATTTTCTAGAAGTCATATAAATAGCAATTCAAAAACAGCTCATTATAAGCTGGTAAGATTATCAGAATATCAGTTTGACAACAACTTTCAAGTGATTCTGCTACGAATACGATATTATGAGTTTTCAATAAGCTTTTACAAACAAGCACTTTAAGTACACCATATAACAAAATTATCATGAGAGGATTTACAATTGCAGAAATGTATATGATCAACAAAGCAAGGAGTCGGGTTTTTTTTTTTGGGTGTGTGATTTTGCCTCATCTAAATATAAATAAGCAACATGCAGGTTTTCCGGGGATCTCTGTCTATCTCGGATAAATTTGACGGGAAGAAACATTATAACCAAGTCCAGATGTTAAGTCAAACCAAGAAGGTCTTACACTCAGATGTAGAGCTGTGTACTTTTAACCAAGAAGATTGGAAAGTGCTGACTGGACTACATCAGTCTTCACAAGACATAATGTCTCTATCAAACTATGTAGCAAAATTCACCATCTCAAATGTGTAAAAAAGAAAGAAAGAAAAATAAAAGAATTGTAAATAAGAACTGCAACGAACTCCATGACAATAACAAAACCAGGAGATACATTTTTGTGCTAGCCACAAACCTGAGGGGTTGAAGGGAGCATGTAAAGGCTGTTGTCAGGAGTTCGATAGAAAACTGAAACTTCATTGCTAATGAGCTCTTGTGCATTGCTTGATAAGTCAATGACAACATTACATGCTGGAATTATAGTGCTTGATGAGTACTCTCTCGCTGCTAAGGGTTGCTGACTCCAGAAAGAAGCAGCATCCTACAATAATAAGGTGAAAAAAGCTTAACAAAGATTATTTTATTTAAGACTATATACAACAGTTAAATTTTCTCGACTTTAATCATAAATAATAAATTCATAATCTATTCAAGCTATATCTTGGAATGCCTAACAATGGTGCACCTGCAGCATGGCTGGTCAGAGACCATCATTCTGCTCATAAAATAACTCATCAGCTAACAAAGGTGCACTTGCAGCATTGGTAGGTCAGAGACCTGTTAATTGAATATTCCTATGTACAACCTCATATCATTTCATCTCCAATACAAACCAATTGGATTTTCTCACCCTCAATTACACATCTGGTATCAGTGTCTTCCTATTTATTATCAAGCTTTTTTGTTAAAAAGGTTTCCTATAATAATTCATGTATACTACTATACATAAATTTAGATCCGAGGATAAGGACTCAAGTAATCCGGGATACTTCAATACGCACTTCAAGTGCGAACTGAAATAATTTGAGAGTCCCAACACATAGCAATAAGGACAAGCATATTATTATCTTAGGACCATGGCACAGATACCATATTAAAACCAATCCTCCCCCTACAAGGCCTTGTAATGGAGAGGGTTCTCCTTGTTATATTTATTTCCCACGATATTACCCAACCAATGTGGGGATACTTCAACAAGTACATGTCATACTTTGCTGAAGAGGCCACATTATTATTTAAAGCGGAATATAGTATTTGATTATTCACATACTATGCGCTAAATCTGATGAAGATAACATCAGTTTCACAGGTACCTCCTCAGTTTGTAAATAAGATATCAAATACTATCAATTTGAAACTGACAATGTGAGGATACACATGTAACTCATGCATGCCTGTGTCATGTGTCAGGGGAAAGAGACAGAAAGAGATCCTACCATATTTGCTTTAAGCAATGCATTATATACAGATTCCAACTCAGATCTACGGGCATCAAACTCTTCAATCTTCTTCCACTTTTTTCTTAAAGAACTTTCTGCTTCCTTTCTCTCAGCACATAATTTATTCAAGCGTTGTACTTCTGACAATAATGTATTCAAACTGGCCCGTAATCCAGCAGCCTCTCTTTCTTTGTTCCAGACCTCTAACTGCAACAGATAGATAAATGGAATTTATAAGCAAACTATCTAAGGCAGTGGAAAACTTGTAGTTTAAGTTACATAAGCTTAGCTGATACAATTTCCTGAATTAGTGATAGGATACACAGGCACACAGAAGGAGAAGCCTGCGATAAGGAGCAGCAGCATATGTCCAAGATAAACTGTTATAGCACCAGGTTTACAGAGAGAAGAAAGAACTAAACTATTGGATGCAAATATGATTAGCTGTAATAAAACCTATGTTATATTTTTATTGAAACTAAAATATTAACGCCCACGATAAAAAAGCAACCTTCGCATATATGCAATTTCTGCTCTTTCTATTATAATGCCATCAGTGATCTCAATGTGGAATTTAATCTATTAGTATCAACAAATATGTTTAAGCTTTAAAGATAAAAAAAAACTACGTCTACAGAGACTTAGTAAGGTAGACATGAACATCATTGAAGCATCCTCAACAAGAATGCAATAATTTATGCTATTTCTGTAGAAATGCCTGCTTTGTGCAATATTTCCTTTTTAAAGCTGCATAAGCTGGCAACTTCAGAAGCTTTCTTAAGTTCAGAAATGTGTTTGTAAAAGAACAATACCAAGCAGATGGGGTTTCTAACAGGAAAGAAAATGTCATCAACAATGACCAGTGGTCGATGTGAATAAAGTTGACAGAAACCACATAAGGAATAAGGATAAAGGTAAAACATAATTCTATCATCATATCCTTAAAGGGGATCATTTGATTTTAACAGAATACATATTCAAAAATGATTTTGGGGGAGTAGGTAACACCTCAAGTTGCCTTAGACTGCTCATACTCTGGGACGTTCCAAGATTGGAAAGTGTATTTGAGGAAACAGCGTCACCACTTCCATTGAGACGCTTCAAGAGTAATTCGCTCAGGTTCCTGGCTTCCGCAGCCTTGTTGAGGGCATCTTCAGTCGCCAGAAATTGTTGCACATGTGCTTTCTGTAAGATACACATAACTTTATGCTACATACAGGTACTAAGAGGAAAACTTTATGCAACAACAAAATTCACACAAGTGCCAAGTGTTGTGCGAGTACAAAGTAAAACATTCAAATGAAGTAATGAACACTTACAAAAACAGATCAATAAATAAAGAAATGATACGAAAGGAACACAAGAAAATTAACTGTAACACCAAGGATACATGCAAGGTTTATGGCGCAGAAACTGTAGATTAGCAACTGAAAAGAGAAGACATACCTGTCTCTCCAAAAGTTGATTTTCAGTCCCTCTTGAAAGAGCATCACCACCAATCTTCCCATTACCATAAAGATGAAATGGTAGTGGTGAGCTTATATCAGGAGAGGAGGCCTCAATTATCATGTTATTCTCGTACTTGTACCTTCATAAATACAACAATGTAAATAATTCATACTACAACAAAAGGCCTTACACCAGGACAGTAGTCTTAAACCATATGGTACGGACCAATCATAGCTGTACAAATTTAGATACAAATAGAAAGTATACAGTAGCAAATCCAATGGTCTATTAATTTAAGACAGCGCCATAGTTGATAACAGGGGCAAAATGTTATTGCAATTGCAAGTAATAGATTGACATAGTGGTGAAAATCAAGTATTTAATGCCAAACTGTATCATACACTTCTCCATCCAGATACAAGCTTCCCATTTGGTGGTCAAACAGACTTTTAAAACAGGTCAACAAAATGACATTTTATGCTTTTGCCTGGATGAATGACAGGAGTAATTTAAAAATTGATCAACTCAATCCATCTTCGACTTTCACATATCCATTTCTGATCTCTTTCTATGTCAGGTTTGGGCGTGCTATGTAACCACTGCTAGCAACAAAAACAGAAAAACAAAAAGCGAAGAAAAGCATGTGTTCAATAAACACACCTCAATGCTTCCGCATCAGCTCGAACATCAATTTTTTCTATCTCTCTAGTGATCAGAGTTTTTAGCCTTTGGGTGTAACAAGTGATTGCTTGCAGCAAGTGAGGAGGACTACTGAGGCAATCTGCTATCACATCTTTAATCTCAGTTGGTAAATTACTATCAATACTGATCCCTAGTTTTGCAGCCTCTATCTGTGGGTTCACATGGACTCCACTTCCTTCATAAGCTGGAAAGGAGCTTTGAATTTTTTCAGACATCAGTGCTGCTAATGATTCACATACTTTTCTTACTTTTCTTTCACGAGCTGTCTCTATAAGAATAGTATCTTCCGTAAATTTGCTGCCTTTTCCATTATTTCCATGGAAACTGGTCACCATTTCAACAGATGAGTCATAACTAGATTTCTGAGCATCCTTAGCTTGGCTTACATAGGATCTTAGTCGTTTGTGATACTCCAAAAATATTTTTGCTGCTTCATCACACTGTTGATCATAAGCCTCATACATCACTTGCTTGTGCCTGCAACAAATAAGGAAACCTGTTTATTAATTCACTTGGATCAACAAGTTATTGGTGTAGTAACTCATTTTCATACCATTAACTCTATTACCATCAAACAAACTCCAGAAGGAAACAATATCAATTGTCAAATAAGAACAGCGCCTTAATCAGGCTCCATTATGAGCAAATTACATATGAACTCAAATGACGCTACATGTTTCATCAGAGGCCATTCACAATTCAAGATTATGTACCATAAGTTAAACAATGAAATAATGTATCGGTGTCGTAACTAACTCCTGGTGTCTTATACACCAAATGCACAGTCAAGACCTTCACAACATAAAAAAGTTCACTTCATATTTTATCATGATCATTGACGGTCAACACACAATTTCGAGAGTCTTTAATTAGACCTCACATTCAACAAATTAATCAGAGAACTAGGTACGTTAAATTAATAAACATGTTAATCCGAAATTACATTGAGCTACAAAACACCGAAAAGCTAAGTGCTCAAGAAAGCAACCTGTAATTCGACCGCTCATCAAGCATACGCTTACGCTCAGCCTCCTCCCTCGACACCTCAAGCATCCTGGCCTTCAACTCCTTGCGCTGCCGCCTCACAATTTGCCTCAACCTCTCAACTTCCTTCTCTGCCAGTTCCCTCTCCTGCAAAGCCACCTCCCTGCTACTACCACTACCACTTCCCCCACTCTCCACTCTCGATCCCGCCTTCTTCCTCCCCTTCCCACCATCATCCGCGCCATGTACAAGTATATTCCTCCGAATATTCTCCACCGTCTTCTCCGACTTCACCCTCTTCACCAAAAAATTCCACACCGGGATCATATTCCCCCTACAAACCTTCCTGACTGCATCCGCAGACGGCATTGACAGCTTGTTCGAAGGTCCGTACGGACCGAGCGGCCTGTAACCCATTTCCGACTGAAGCCATTCCAGAATCTCCTCGGTCCGGGCCGAAGCCCCCGACATTGCCAAATCCAAAAGTCCTAGGGTTTTGACACACTAGCAGATCATCATCGGAGTGAAATTGAATCCCTAATCGGCCAAATTGAGATGAAAACTGAACTTCCACCTGGAGTAGAATTGGAAATGGAGCCTTCAGCAGTAGAAAAGGTGAAAAATCAACGGATCTGATTGTACCGGCGAGATGAAGACGTGCGATTCAAAAATGTCGCCTGATTTGTACGTACATTACGGTAATTAGGTGTAATATACGTATAGATGTGTGTATGTATTGTAATGGAGTTGTTACAGAGAATACTCTAGTCTGTAGGTAGAAAGAAGCTCTGAGAGAGTGAAGATTTTGTCAGGAGAATGTAGAAAGAGAAAGAAGAAGAAGAAGAGTGAGAGAGACTTTGAAAAAGGTCCCGCCCGATAACTGCATTCGACCAAACATCTGGACCGGATCTTGTCCGACTGCTCTGTAACCGGATCTTCCCCTTTTTTGAGTTTTTCTTTTATTTTTTTTTCCCATTAATATATCGTCTCCCTTATATATTGTACAAAGTAATATAGAATACGATCTCTTGATAACTTGTCTACAGACGACCTATGTTTTTAGAAAAATCATACATGTTGTTAAACAAAATGTTTATGTTGTTAACGAATCCATTTCAGTATATATTTGCTAGTATAATCATATAAAAGTGATGTTCCACATCTATTAACAATAACATAAATCGGTATACCATATCATTCATACAAGAGTGTATTTATTGGTTAAAACAAAAGGCATCGGTAGATCACACATGGCACAATAAAATTTTAATATTACATTAACATATAAAAATGGTATGTCGTATTTATGTAACACCCCGAAGTTTCAATAGAACTTAAAGTAGTTTGTAGCGTTACTAATATTAACAAAATTCAACTTCATTTTCGTGGATTCATTCATAAGAATTTTAGAGACAAGCATGCTTATCGTAGAACAATCTTATGAGTATACAATTGGAAAGACTACCCTGCGCGCACGAGTATACAATCTTATAGAGGATGAGTGCATCTCTGAGCCATTGTCCTATTGAGCTACGCATCTATTTTTGCAGTATGCATCACTATTTCACAGAGAAGAATGTACATTAGTTTTGTCTCCTCATGGGACATCTCTAAGTTGTTCTGCATCACTTGATAACTCTCTTGCTGAAATGTATCGCCCTCCTCCAAGACCTCTACCCTACGATGCAGATCCAAGATATTTCCGCTTGCAGAGGGACGAACTCGTTTCCACATGGGAGAAAGGCTCAATTCATTCCCATGAGGAAAGTGAAGTTGATGAAGAAGGATCCGAATTATTGACGAAGAGAGAAAAATGGGACGAGTTTACGTGTGAAGATGAAGATGTCTGCCCCACATGTCTTGACGGTATGGTAGTCACTCACTCACTGACTCTTTCCTTCAATTATTCATGCACTTATTAGTGGTGGTGCCTGTGGAATCTAATATGAATCCTTACCTTAAGTTGGTCGTTGTTTTATATATGCCTGGTGTGGTTCATCTTTTCATTTGGTACTTTGATGTCTAGGTTTTGTGTTCTATTCTTAAATGTCCTAGTTACACATCTAAATGCAAAGATAGTTGCCTAATAAACAAGAGTCGGTCGTGTCAAAGACATGTTTTTCTCTAAACATGAGGAAAACACGCCTATTACTACTTAATACAGCCATGTTTCAACTTAAGACATTTGGTATACTAAAACAATCCAGTGAACTCGAAATGTTTTCAAAGGTTAGGATTCTGAAACATAATTCTGGGAACAATTGTTTTTTAACAAGATATTCTTTGAAAACATTTGAGTTCACTTATTATTAATCTTTCCTGATGTTTAGGAAAAACAAGTCTCCCTCAAGACTACCTAATAAGTCAATAAACCGAATATTTTAAGTTTGTAGAACTGTAGTACTTGCTATTTAACATCAATTCGAGTTAATAATTCTACCAGTTCATCTTCTTTCTTCATAATATACCACATAAAACCCAAATATACTTGCAAAGTGTTCTCACCATTTCCATCTTGGTTGTGTATATGAGTGGATGGAGAGGAGTGATAACTGCCCAGTTTGTGGCCAGGTAATGTCTGCTACTTCACAGTATCTTTTATGTGTTGGTTTTATGCTTTATTTCATTGCAACATTGTCAGCGAATTATCTAAGAATCCATGCATGCACATTTCTTCATGGAAAAAGTACAAATTTCTTCACCTTGTTGTCTTCGATCACATTATATATTCCTCATACGAGGCGAAACTCTATATGCCGGTAAAAGTTGATTTATTTGGTGATCAAGCCTTTGGAATTTGATTGCTACAGTGCTGGATTGTTTCTTCTTAATTAGCCTCCCTAAGATATTAATCGTTGATGGAATCATGTTAGAGGAGTATTTGTTCTTTCAAATTATTGTATTCACTCTGCAAGTTGTGGCTCAGTGAGCTAAAAGCTACCTGATGTGACAATAAAATGTGCGATTTTGCATGGTTATAAACCTTCGTTTTTTGCCCAAGATCCAATATTTGCATCATATTATGGCCGATTACCAACTTCTTGCATATTTTGTAGGTCATGATTGCGTTTTTGAGGAATTGCACGATTTCCGGTGCCAAAACATCATATTTAGCCAAAATCGAAGAATATGAGGAAATACATTGATTTGGCCGTTGAATGGAGTTCGAGGTGTCAAAACATGTCATGTGACCAACCAATGCATATATAATTGAAGATGCTACAACATTGTAGAAAACCACTTTTCGACTAACGAAGTTATGAAGCCCGGAATTGAAGAACGGAGAAAACAGACAGAAGCTGGCAGAAATCGAAGGACATCGGCCCACAGGAGGCCGCAGAAGGCTCACTCCGACCGCCTGTCGGCCACAATCATGAAGAAAGTTCCAGATCAGGCTTTTCCTGGCCTGTCAGGCTATAGCCCGCCTTTCTAACCTTCCTTATACATCATAGGCG
>JAYMSR010001261.1:0-10629 GCA_036897825.1 Plantago rigida | reverse complement strand
GGAAAATACAAAGTCGCACCCACAACGGGTGTTGGCAAAAGATACATCTTAAAACGGAACCTACACCAACCTCTCTTACAAATCAAAACCACCACTTGAATGAACACTATTAATTTTTAACTAGATACGCATAGTGTGTCAAATTTGATGCAGGATTAAAAAGATTTGATAAACAGCCGGAAGCCCAGAAGTATGAATAAAGAACGAAAAGAGTATGAAATAAGTGTGAAATATAATGAATAAAGTAAAAATATAGAATGCATAAAGTATGATGAAGAATGAGTGAACAAATAAATCGAAGTCGATGCACATGTAAGCCATTTTTCCCTACTACAGACTTCACAAAAAAGAAAGCTGAAATCTTTTCATAGTGAATGGAATTCACTATTGCTCAAAAGTACTTTCAATACAACAAAAATTCTTTTAACACTTCTACGATTATGACAAAAACTATTTATTTGCTACAAATTCTCAATAGAAGATTTATTTTCATTATATGTGAAACTCTCGTATTAATATTCAATAAACGCTCTAATAAGCTTCTGCTCTCAATTAATTCTAATTCTGCCAAATTCTCACGCCCATTCTCTCTCCAGGTGATGAGATTATAGTTTCGTTAATACACTCCGTTTATACAAATAAAATGCTACCACCCCCCAAACACACACAACTCTCTCACACACCTCTTCTCCTTTCCTCAACCATGGTACTGCTCTTTAACAAGCCGAGTCGCTCGACTCGTTAAATAAATGAGCCTAAAATTGAACACGTGTTCAAGCTCGGTACAAATATAACTAAGAAATGTTTTTAAACAAATATAAAAAGTAATTATGTTGTACAATAAATTATAAATTAACTAAAATAACGAGACTTATAGAGCCGAGCCTATCTCAATTATTAGATAAACGAGCACAGATTGGAGCTCAAGTTCGATTAGCTTATCGACAAAACCGAGTACTCGTTAAAGCTTGACACACATAACAGCCCTACCAGTAATATCCCTACCACAGCGAAAACTATTTAGTTTACACGTATATTTGAATTATTGAAAAACAGTTCCCAGCAATTAGGCTAGTGTGCAGGGCATCTACGCATGAATACTGAAATTTTGAAACCACAAAGACATACATACCGATGGAGACCGAACGGGTGCACCGTGCGTACCTGAAAGAAAATAAAAACTGGTTACCATCTATAGAGAATTAAAGTCGCAACGACGTTGGCAGATAAGGTACTCACGTGTAGCAAAGATTATTAGTTAGACTTTGAAGAGCATCGGCAGTAAATTTGTTTTCATCCCACAGAACATGGTAATGAGCTGGACGGCTAGTACCCTGTAATTAGATCAACGAGATAAATGTAAATGAGTTGTAAATCCATTGAGTCAGGGGTGTAAATATTTCCAGTCTAACTCAGGCAGAGTGAATACCTGTATCCCAGCATGACTGCAAAGATAGAAGTCAAACTCGGTGGGATGGCAAATCTTAGAATCAACAACGGTTCCTGCAATCCACATAGCGAAAAGAGTTAAAAGTTTTTTAGAACTCAACGAAGAAGATTAAAGACAGATGGAATACGTTTAACCTTCCTACCGGGTAAGATGTTTCCACTTCTATCAACTGCACGTTTGTCACGGTGGTTATCAGCAAACAGCCTCGTATGATGGCGTTTCTGAACTACAACAAAGGTCACCGTGGGCTGATAATTTGGTTCCAAAGATGCACATGCCTAGATGGAATGTAACAAGATGCATCATTACATAGTAGAAGGTATCAGAATAAGTGAAATCAAGTCATACACATTACGTTTGGAAGAAATACCAACATTCCAGAAGAAAATTTACCTTGCGTATAGCATCAAGTTCATAAAGCAGAACTTGATAAAACTGGCCCTCACTGACACCATCCCTGAATACATACACAACATGTACATGTTAGAAATAAAAGACGAAAGCAAGTGAAACAGTGAATAGCAGAAAAACTTACTCGCTTCGGTCTTTTAGGAGGTTTACATTTTGGTTTGGTGTGAATTTTAAGGAAATTGAATAAAATAGTAGTAGATGGTAAAAAGCAAGAGAGTATAGATAAAAAAAAATAATAAATGTAGATAATGAGTTTCCAACATAGGAAACGTTAAACTTTTTTAAAAAAAAACAAAATTGCAAAATGTAAACCTTTACCTGTAGAAAATAATCCTCTGCGGTTTCTGTCCAGTTGATCGGCGGAATGATATAAGCAGTTCCCTAAATTATAAAAACAATGAATGTTAGCAACTGGGTTACAAGATTGAAACTACAAACAGTTAAGTAAACAGCTAACTACAGGAGACAGCAAATTATATAAGAGATCCTACTTGATCATTCCACCATGCATAGTCCCCTTGACAGGATCCTGCCAGGTTTTATACAAGTCTTGAATGAGTTCCTGTCTATGAGCTTGAGCACAAACTAAGCCGGCATATTTTGTGACTTCTGGCCAGTCCTGGGACGCAACCACCTGAAACGAAAACCAGCTTGCATAATTAGCTTCACTTGAAATACGAACATAAATTAATGCATCAGAACATCAAGCGGCATGAATGCCTACAGCAGCAATGGATGGGCTAGAATCTTCTCCAGGCTGGGGATGTGTAACATCAGCTCCAAAAATTATAGTAGGTCGGTCACTGACAAGGGGGATACGCCTGGAGAGTGCATCAACAAGCACCGTGTTCCTCCCCCCGACTTTCACATTAATCTTCAGAGCAACATTGGCAAGATACTGCTTGCTCATTTTGTAAACATGTTTTGCTAGACAACATTGTGAAACGATGCCAAGATCCGTTTCACAAATCCGTTTCAGGTCACCTGATAAAAAACATCAGATGTATATCAATCAAAGTTGTAGATTGTACACTACAATGATCGCATAGGGAAACAAATGCATTAGAACTTTTCTGGCCTCTTACCATAAAGAGAGCCATTATTGTCTGGTAGTATAACAATTAAGAAGTCAAGCTCCTTCTGGGGTTGCAGTTTAGACATGGCATCATGAAACCTGGCTTTTAAAACTCTTTCAACCTGATCTGGGCGACCACTCATTACCGGCAGTACAGGTTGAGGATTGAAAGCCTACGCAGAAACAATAACCATGTCAGAACATACTCCACAAAGTAAGGTCCGCAGGGACACATATAGTGACTTTAAAAAAAAGTAGATTCCGTATCTACCATGCCAGAAGTATTGCACATTTGAGCAAGTTCATGACAGAAACTATGAGCACCACTGTCTTGAATATTGCGCGCAAAGTTAATGCATATCCAGCTGTTCACTGTGCCTCCGTTAACCATTCTCTGCATGATCGCAATCAATTAGAGGAGCTTTGCATCATATAAAAACAAATATATACATATATATATGTGTGTGTGTGTGTATGTATGTATGTATGTATGTATGTAACCATCATCTCATTCTATTTTAGCAAGACATTCTAATTTATGTTCCACTGACCAATGGAAGGACTGAAAAAAGGACATCTTTGCTCAGACACTTGGCCACATAGAATCAATTTTAGATAGGTTTTACCTTGTTCATCATGTTCCACTGCCCAACCTGAGGAAGACAGTCCTTCTCCCGGCCAGAATCATGATATTTGAGCTGTATGTCATAGAAAATATAAATATAACTGGCAAATATTTTCCCATAAGCGTTACAATATAGATCTATCTTACCCATGGAGGTGGCAGAACGCGAGCCTCAACCTGAGCCAGCTTATCACTGATTTTAATTCCAAATTCTTTGGCAAAAGGGTCTCGATCATATGCATTATGATGTACAGTCTGAGAAAAGAACAAAAGAGAGTTATAGAAGATTGAAGTGATGTTTGACATAAGCCAATAAGAAGTTTAGAAACCACAGATGAACTATTAGGTTCGTACTTCCTACACAGACATGAATTGCAAGACACAATTTGAGTAAGCCTAAAATAATGACTTTTTTGGTAATCTAATATAATGACATTAGAACTAAAAACATTTATATTACAAGCTTTTGTATATAACCAACCTCAAGTATGTCCCGCTCCCTTTCCTGGGGCCTCTGGCACGTGACTTTAAGAAGTGCAGTAATTTGTCGCTCATTCAATCGCTTTGAATATCGCTGTCCCTCCACAATCTTGCACACCTGAAGTATGCACAAAACAATTGCCTTAAACCTGCATATTTGCATGAAATATACTGAATAAAAGGAGGGTGCAGACAAACCTCCATTGGTAAATAGTTGACCCTTTGGGTGCTTCCAACTTGAAGACAAGGCCATTGAGTGTGCTGAATCACAAATCCATATGTTTCTTGGAAGTATTCAACAACGGATTTCATTGTCCCCCTCTCATCCACCGGAAATCTTAAAAATAGTAAATCAAATTCAGAGAATGATTAAACACACTTCACACAATTCATACAAATTGGTCACAAAAAATAGAAGAGCATGACCCATACGCTAGTTCTCGTGTTGCTTGTGAAGTCAAACCAGAAATGCGGTATTTCCTGCGCATGTTACCTCGATGTGTAACCTCCACTTTTATTCCTCTCAGTGCTTTCTTAATCTGCAATGATTCGGAGGATGTTAAAAGAACTGGACAAAGGAATGCATAGGTCCCCATCAAGTATGCATGAGACTTGAACCGATGCCCAGGGTGTCTTGACGAAATAACTTAACAAGCACGCAAAACAGAGAGGGGAGTATGGTAATTGGTAAAAGAGTATCATAATAAAATGATAGTGCACCTGGCGGTCAAAATCAAGCACAACATATCGAATGCACTACTCAAAAAATTACGTTAAACTTCCTAGTTTCAAATAAATCAGTTTGTTCCAAGAAAATTCGAGTAAGCCAATAGAATAACAGCACAAAAGGTAAACGTATAAAGACAACAAAGACATCATTTATCACTAAGAGGAAATTCAAAGTAGAAAGCAAACAAGTAAAATTTTCACCTTCACACGGTCAGCATCGGACAACGGTCTGGATGAGACATCCCTATTGAGCAACCGGGTGACAAAATCAATTACTGGGATTGGCTCAATGAAAGCAGTGGATGACATATCTGCTCAGAGAAAACAAAAACAATAGATATCATTTTGAGAAAATAGAATACTTAAGTCCCATTGTGTAACAATAAGAATACACACCAAACATGGAAGTCTGGTCCGCAAATAAGATTAACAAAGACAAAACATACTCACCTATATTCAGAGATAATCCCATCTGGGTGGGGCGTATGCTTTGGTAGAAACCACGCCAACTTTCCAGACCTTCACCCAGAGGCTCCCTTCTACCTAAATCAGGAGAATAGAAAGAGCGGCCAACTGGAATGTACCTGAAATAAAAAAATAAAAAAATAAAATAAGTACCAAGAAATAGTAGTAAAAATTACCTCCTCTGTCCAGTTATTCAATACCCGTAACTTTTTTGGGTGTGTTTAGGAATATAAATAAATAAATAAGATAAAACAAATAAATAGTGGAGAAAATTTGTTAGTTGTATTAAAGGAGAAATAAATGAAAAGAATGTGGAAGTATGAGAAAGAAAGAATAAAGTTGAAAGATGAGTGGTATGCCGGGTTGTACTTTTGCCATTGTGGGAATTAGTAAAGTGAGTATTTTAAAAGCGAGCCAGAGGGAGTAGTAAGTAGTAACAATATTAAAGTGGGAGACCACAGGTTCCCAACATACCTGGATGTAGGTAGCTCACGCAGAACAATGTCCAGAACTTGCAAAGCTTCTTGTGGAGCATCAGCTTGTCTGCCTTGTAAAAACATACCCAAATGATGCAAATCGGCACGTGCAGCAAACTTGATGACCACCTTGAAATCCCTCTCTCGCCTGCAAAACATTACATAAAAAAAGATGGCACATTTATGTCAGCATTATTGGAAAGTACATTGTAGTAAAGATCAATCATCGACTTCTCAAGAAGGGTATTGAACAAAACCTGGCACTGCCAGAACCGTCTTCTTCATCGGTTAGAGTAATTTTAAACTCCTTTGATTCAAAAGGTAATGGCCCAGCTGTGTAGAGACTCTTTCTTCCATCATAGGCAGGGAGCCTTTTTCCAAGTTGAGATTCTCTATAGAGCTTCACTAAATTTGCCATGACAGCACGATTCACCCCACGAGATGTGATTTCAGGGGTAATTGAAACCTGTTGCCAAAAGAGAATAAATTCAATTTTGGGCATATACAAGAATGATGGAATTTCACTGCAGAAATAAGTAAGCCAGGATGATGTAATGGAGAGAACTCACATCGTACTGGTGTAGGTCTTTGTCTGGAAGCTCAGCGAAGAAGTGATTTGCTTTCACAATGCACCTAGTGCCATAGCTACCCTTTCCTGGCCTCAGAGGAAATCTCACTGACTTGCTAGAAGCAGGATGCATTTCTTGACTTGGAGCAACTTCTGTGGCGAGAGAGAGATGCTGAATTGGCTCCACAACATCCAATGGTGATGGCTCAGGTGGCTGGGGAGAAGAGCTGGGTCCTGCAACTGGGGATACAGGTCCTTGATATGGAGGCGCCACCACTGCTTGATGCGGAGACTGGCTCGCTTGCTGCAGGTCGGAGCCTGGCAGCCTTGATGGCGCACCAGCAGGAAATGCACCGCGGCCACCTACATATCCACCACGCTGCTGAGTAGGTGGACCCCCTCGTTGATATTGTGGACCACCCCGACCCTGCTGAAACTCTGGAGGGCCGCCACGGTACTGCTGTGGAGGTGCTCTGCCGCCTGGCCCACCTCGGCCAGCATAACCTCCCCTTAGTTGTGCCCAGCCTCTTCCTCCTTGCTGCTGAGTTTGCACTGGTTGCTGGGGTAGTTGTGGTTGTGGTGGTTGCAGTTGTTGTGCTGGCGGCCGTTGAACACCACCACCGGTTTCTTGGGGGTTAGAACTCTCCCCAGTGCCAGAAGGTTCAGTTCGCCTCTTTCTCACCATGCTGGAAACTATACAACTCAACATAAACACACAATTCAATTCAACCGTATCTAGCAGCAATCCCGTAACAGGCAAAAAAATGATAGTAGAATGTACACAAGCAGTAAGTACATCCAACAGACCAACCCCACAAGGGCACATTACTAACACATTCGTATGATAAATTTATGGACACAATTATAATTTCCTTTTTTCGCTTGTCAGCAGAAGACGAAAAAAAAGCATGAGACTACCATATTAGAACCAATTGCATCCGAACCAAAAAAAGTAGCATATGACTCAAAAACAAGCTGCAGTTAGTTGGACAGTGCCATTAAGCAGACAATACCATGAATAGTACACTCACATAAGCAATAACTTCCAAACTAATACCAATCCGTCAATCATTAAATGGAAGCAACAAACTGCAAAAACACATAAGTGAACCATAACACCGACTTGCCAATACCAATCCCTCAATCATTAAAAGGAAGCAACACTACCAAAACACACATTGAACCATAACACAGACTTTCCAAAGAGCTAAAAAAAATCTACCCAGGCCGCTAACAGAATCGGAGAATCCTTCGAAGGATCAGAAACTCAACTAACAGTAGCAACAGAATAAGAAGGCACGCCTACTCGCAGAAAGCTCCAAAAAAGAACACTTCACAGCAAAAAAAAATTAAGCAAACTCAAATGAAGAGACAATCGACTTGCATCTGTAAACCAGAAACACAAACATAAAGCCAGACTTCACAAACGCACAAATAACCAAGTATTAGGTATAGCAAATACTTGAAAAGCCACCAAAAAATTCTGAAAAAAACACTTGTCGAACAATTGGGGAAAAACTCTCAGCACAAAATCATCTTCAGTCTACAGCGATTTACAGAAGCAATTGAAGAAACACAGATCCAACCCTAATTTACCATTAAACAATCCAAAAACGGATAAAAAAACATGAATGCAAAAATGTTTACTCTTCGCGCAATTCAGAAGGTACTATCTACACAGAACGATGATGAACAATTATTTCACCTTGAGAGAGAAACGGGTTTAGATCGGAAAAATGGTAGACTCACGAACACTGTGAACTGTGTGTTCTTGTGTGATTTATATAGAGGGTGATTTTGAGATGGAAAAGATAATAGGACCCAGAAGGGTATTTTCGCAAGTAACTATGACATTCAAGTTTCGAGTAACTACTGAAATGCCATTCTCACTTGCAAAAGGACATTTCAACCTCCTATAGGGTTTTGGGATATTTTTACAATTAATATCACCATCGACGTATTCTAACGTTGCCATGTTGATGTAAATGTAGAGTTAATGCATTGATTTCTATCTATACTATTATTCTAAACAAAGACAACTAAGTAGTTATTACTATTAAAAGAAAAGTTACATGAAAAATAAAATATTAAAAAAAGTGATAAATTATTAACTGTTCATGTCAATCCAATAATTTCATTATATAAATTAGTTAAATTTCAATTTTATGTTGATTTTTAAAAATGTTAAATTAGATACTATAAGATTTAAAATTTAGATGCGGAAATCGTGTGTCATGAACACTAGTATACAAAAAATGAAGGGTCGTGTGTCTAGATACACTTGTACTATGTGGATGTAGGATGGATAAAACTAACTTGATGTTGGTATCTCGATATGGTTATTGCATTAATAAAGTAATAATTGTGTGTATATTGCATTAACTTTTAGTTAACTACTGCATATATTATGTGGTAGTCTGAAATAGTAAGTCAAGAAAGTGAATGCAAATTTTAATATTTCTCCGATATTGTAGATACACGGCCATGGAGGGAAGACCTCCCTAATTGTTAGGTGTTACATCAATATCATACACATATTATGGAGAATTTA
This sequence comes from Plantago rigida, assembly GCA_036897825.1. Classification (NCBI taxonomy): domain Eukaryota; kingdom Viridiplantae; phylum Streptophyta; class Magnoliopsida; order Lamiales; family Plantaginaceae; genus Plantago; species Plantago rigida. The sequence continues at coordinate 1,799 of JAYMSR010001261.1, read as the reverse complement.
TTCAGAAACATTAAGAGCACTCCCACTTCTAATGGAAGTCTTTTAGTTTGTTTTTTTATCATTAAATAGTCCGGAAAAGTTTGAAAATAGCATAGTAGCCCTGGAATAAGCACTGGCTACTAGCATGTCACATTAATTATGTGCGTTGCAGAACTTTTATTTTGGGTTGTTACAATTGTAAGTGTAAAGTTAACAATGATTCGATTGATTATTTACAAATAAAAAACTAAAAAACTATTTTATAAGTTCAACCGTTGTTAGTGGACCAACTGGTATAATAAATATGGAATTCATGTGATTTAACTTGACTTACACAGTTTGTAATCTATTGCGTTAATTTGTGGGTTTACTTAGTATACAACATATGGATAACGGCTGAGAGTTTCCAACGTCATTAAAAAATTGAACGTTTATCTCTTCATTACTTATTGTTTAGTTTTCATATAGGACCCCTATCACGTTTGAACGGTAATGTTTCATTTTTTTAACACGAATTACCACGTAACTAATAGGATGGCAATGGATCCGGAGGAGCTGGTTCCTGAGCCTAGTTTCAACCCACATATTTTTCACAAACCCATGTACGACCCCGTCACAACCAGCCTGCGTTCCCCGCCCTACCCAAACGCCTTTTAATGTCGAGACATGTTTTGCCACTCCCTCCGTTCCGCATAACTTCATACATTGGTATTTTTAGCCGTCCCACATAACTTCATAAATCATTAAAAAGGAAGTTGTCCCCACACCCAAAAAATAATAAACAATCTTAACTTTACACTAAAAATAAACAAACTTAACTTTACATTCAAATTTACACATTTTATCACTAAATAAATAATCAAATATTAAAAAATCATAAAGCCTGTGAGGGATGATCCATTTATAAGTTTAAAATTGATGCGCTTGTATTTTTAAGTATGCAATATCTTAAGAAATATTAATAATGTTTTATGTGTGGGCATTTTATTTCATTTTGTAGTAATAATTACTATTAGATTGTTTGACATGCGACTAAAATAAAAAAGACCTAGTTAAAAATACCTAAAAAATCTTTAACTCAAGGTTTTAATTGCGTGCAGAACAAACACTTATAGTTTCTATCAGAATCTGATTAAGAACAAGTATAATTTTCATAATTTATGTTTCGTCCTAATTTCTTAAGTTTTTTACAAGTATACAAAGAGTAATTTGACATGGATGATCGGTTGGAAATTAATCACTGTTTTATATTTTGGGACATAATCATTTTATATTTTGTAGATAAGACCAATTGATATATTTATTGTAAACGAGTATAATTAAATTGAAATTGATTTGTCAATTGTACTCAATTGTAAAAAAAATAGAAGTGAAACACTTCATTCAATAATAATCAATTTATTATTGAATATAATAACTTAATTGCAAAACTCAATAATATATATTATGATTATAATATTCGGGACATAAATATTACCATTAAAATCAATTGAGTGAATAATACTCCCTCCATTCCACTAAAATCTTTTTATTTTTTTATTTTGGACGTTCAATTAAAAAATTTCAATTTCCATAAATGGAAACTCACTATCCCATTTTTAATATCATTTAATCCCTCTCTTTCATACTTTATTAATTCTTTTTCTTACTTTTTATTACACATTTATAACTTTATCCATATAAATTTATTTTTTACTTAAATTTCTTAAAATTTGTGTAAAAATAAAATGGTAAGTAATTAATGGAATGGAGGGAGTAGCAATGAAATAACAATAAGATGATCCAACAAGAAGTTGAAGAAGATCCAACAAGAAGTTGAA